>CAUYRH010062209.1:0-23991 GCA_963574655.1 Perodicticus potto
CCTGGTTTAGGGATCAAGGTGATGTTTGCTTCATAGAATGTGTTGGGTAGTATTCCTTCTTTTCCTATATTTTGGAAAAGGTTGAGTAATATAGGTACTAGTTCTTCATTAAAAGTTCGGTAGAATTCTGACATGAAGCCATCTGTTCCCAGGCTTTTCTTTTTAGGGAGGTTTTGTATAGTTGATGCTATTTCAGAACTTGATATAGGCCGGGTAAACATTTCCACCTCATTCTGGCTAAGACTTGGGAGGTGGCGTGCTTTCAAGTCTTCATCAGTTTCCTTCAGATTTTCATATTTCTGAGAATAAAATTTCTTGTAATATTCGTTAAGGATTTTTTGAATTTCTGAGGAGTCTGTTGTTATTTTGTCTTTACCATTTCTGATTGATGAAATTAGAGATTTTACTCCTTTTTTCCTGGTTAGGTTAGCCAAAGGTTTATCTATTTTATTGACCTTTTCAAAAAACAACCTTTTGATTGATTGATGTGTTGTATAATTCTTTTTTTTTCAATTTCATTTAATTATGCTCTAATTTCGGTTATTTCTTTTCTTCTGCTGGGATTGGGATTGGAATGTTCTTCCTTTTCCAATTGCATGAGATGTCCCATTAAGTTGTTAACTTCCTCACTTTCTATTCTCTTCAGGAAGGCTTGCAGTGCTATAAATTTCTCTCTTAGGACTGCCTTTGCCATATCTCAAAGGTTCTGATCATTTATGTCTTCATTGTCATTTTGTTCCAAAAATTTGTTTGTTTCCTTCTTAATCTCATCTATGACCCACTTTCTTTCAGCATGAGGTTATTCAGTTTCCATGCTTTTGTATGAGTATGCAGGTTCTTGTTGTTACTGAGTTCCACTTTTATTCCATGATGGTCTAAGAAGATGCAAGGAATACTTTCTATTCTTTTAAATTTGCCTTGGTTATATTTGTGACGTAAGATGTGATTTATTTTGGAGTATGTTCCATGAGCTGATGAGAAGAATGTGTATTCAGTTTTGTTAGGATAAAATGTGTAAATTTCTGTTAATTCCAATTGTTGGATGGTTAAGTTTAAATCTAAAATTTCTTTGTTTAGATTCTTGGAGGATCTCTCCAACATCATTAAAGGGGTGTTGAAATCTCCAACTACCATGGAGCTGGAGGAAATCAGTTTGCTCATGTCTGTTAGAGTTTCTCTTATAAATTGAGGTGCATTTTGGTTCGGTGCATAAATATTAATAATTGAAATCTCATCATATTGAGTCTTGCCCTTATCAAATATGTGGTGACCCTCCTTATCTTTCCTTACTTTTCTTGGTTTAAAGCCTATTGTATCCACAAATGAAATTGCAACACCTGTTTTTTTCTGTTTTCCATTTGCCAGGAATATTGATGACCATCCCTTCACCCTGAGTCTATATTTATCTTTTAAAGTAAGATGAGATTCTTGTACAGAACAGATATCTGGTCTGAGTTTTTGTATCCAGTCAGACAGCCTGTGCCTTTTTAGAGGACAATTTAATCCATTCACATTGATTGAGAATATTGATGGGCCTGGTATAACTTTGGGTATTGAGTTTTTCAAAAGACCAGTAGACATTTTTAATCTTGTTGCCACTGTGGAATTTGGAATTTGATTGAAAGTTTCAGAGTGAGTTTACTTTTGTGGTAGAGAGTTGCACGGGCCATTATGGAGAATAGGTTTGAGGATATCCTGAAGAGCGGGTTTAGTTATGGCAAATTTCTTCAACATATGAATGTCATTAAAGCATTTAATTTCTCCATCATAAATGAAACTCAGTTTAGCTGGGTACGGGATCCTGGGTTGAACGTTATTTTGTTTTAGGAGATTAAAAGTCAGTGACCACCCTCTTCTAGCTTGAAAGTTTTCAGCAGAGATATATGCAGTCATTCTAGTATTCTTTCCCTTGTAGGTTATGGTTTTTTAAAATCTGGCTGCTTTCAGGATTTTCTCCTTCATATTCACTTTAGTAAAGTTAATTATGATGTGCCTGGGGGATGTCTTATTCGGGTTGAGTCGTCCTGGGGTTCAGAAACTATCGGCTATCTGGATTTCAGGATCTCTTGGAATGTCTGGAAAGTTCTCTTTCATAATCTCATGAAGAAGGGCCTCTGTGCCTTGTGAAGCTACTTCATCACCTTCAGGGATCCCTATAAGGTGAATATTGGTTTTCTTTGAATCGTCTCAGAGCTCTGTCAGAGAAATTGTCTGTTTTTGCTTTCCATTTCTCTTCCTCTTTGATCATTTGGGAACATTCAAAAGCTTTGTCTTTGATGTCAGAAATCATTTCTTTTGCCTGTTCCATTATGTTACTGAGGGATTCTACTGTATTTCTCATATCATGTAGGGCTGCAACTTCTTTTCTCAATGTGTCTAAATATTTGGTGATTTTTTCTTTGAATTCATTGAATTCTTGAGACATCTTCTGAATTAATCCTACAATTTCTACCTCCATCTTTACTTCCATTTTGTTGATCTTGT
Organism: Perodicticus potto; assembly: GCA_963574655.1. Classification (NCBI taxonomy): domain Eukaryota; kingdom Metazoa; phylum Chordata; class Mammalia; order Primates; family Lorisidae; genus Perodicticus; species Perodicticus potto. The sequence continues at coordinate 2,485 of CAUYRH010062209.1, forward strand.
TTGCAATCCAAATTCTAAATTTGATTTCTGACATCTCAGCTATCTGTTTGTGGATGGGATCCTCTGGATTGGCTGGTTTGTCATTCTCTGGGGGAGTTGAACTGTTCTGTTTATTCATGTTTCCAGAGTTTTTCTGCTGATTCTGCCCCATGATTGTTTTTCAGCGTTTAGCTAGATGAGCAGGTCAGGTGAAATTGGACTGGAAACTTCTATGGTTGTGGTTGACCAGCCCTTCACCTAGGAACTGGAAGTGGTGACTGCAGCTTTTCCTCAACAATTTGGCACAGGATCTTTACAGTACTACAGTCTGTGACTCTATAGACCTGCTTGGTGTAGTGGGGGTAGGTGGCTCTGTCTTGTATTCAGCTGATCTCTGTCCAATCCTAGTGAATCAGTAACCCTGGGTTGCAGTCTAAACTTTGGTGAAATATGAGCAACTAAGGCATCACTTCCCCACTGCTAATCTCTGGAAGAGGACAATCAAACCTTCCCACTACAGTAAAACCTGAGTCCCACCTCAGAGGGACCTCAGATAATTTGTCCATCTCAAGAGTTCCAGACCAATTGTCCCAGACAGCCCCCACTTTCTAGCTGAAGAGTTCAAGAGGACTCCAGCAACTAGATGTTAGGAGTCCATTGGCTGCTCAAGTGTGATTTGAGCTCCTCTCGTGCTCCGAAGAGTCAGAAAAGCCCGTCCAGTGGGAGGTTTAGAGGGAGGGGGTTGATCCCTCTTCCCCTACCTTGGTCATCCTTCACCCTACCAGAGTCTGGTCACCACTGTCTCTGGTAGTTTCTCCGGCAGTCTCTATTAACCCAGTCTCTGTGGCCCTGTTCTGTCCACTAAGCAAATGTGCCAGGGCTATGTGCCTACCAGAGTCAAAGTGAGGTCGTTGCCTTCTCCTCGTGGTTACCACAGTCTGCCACCATCCAGTAGGAGAAGCAGAGGTCTGCCTGCCTCATGTGCTCAATGGCAGCTGAATAAATTTTCACCTGAGCTCAGTCCAAACATGAGGATATCCAGACAGAAAAAGAATTTTTCCCTCATCCCCTGCACCTTTGCTGCCGCTATTCTGCAGTTGTGGAATCCCTGTAAGGCGAGGTTTGGTTCCCTCTGGAAGGCCACAGAGATGGGAAGATGTATCTCCAGGGTTAGACCCCAGCAGGATCACTCTACTAATGCTGAAGTTGGGTGGGAGGTGCCTCCTTTTAGGTTCGTGCACCTAAGCAGTTTCCGAGCCTTCACCTGCAGTGCAGGAACCCAAGCCTCTGTGTGCTGCTGAGATACTATTTTTTTGGACAAAGTAAATCACCTTTCCCTCTGTGTCTTCCTGTACAGTTACTGGATTCACAGGTACAGCACAGCTGTACTGCCACCGTCTATGCAATGCCCAGTCCTAGCCAAGAAATGCAGACATTCTGGATTCTGGAGGAGTTTGGCTTCTAGACTTTCAGGCCGGGTGAGGGAGTAGACTGAAGGATCAAGTTGGCAAGGAAAATATTTGTTCATATTTCCTGCCCGACAAGGGAATTCCTAGACTCTCAGCAGGGGCTCTCTTGAGAAGGAGTCCCAAATTCCAGCAATTCCCTCCAGTGGAGTGAGGAAGGAGAGCCTCAGGTTATCGCTGAGCCGTAGAGATCACACAGTAACCAAGCAACTCTCTTAGGGATGGGGACGCCCACACAACCTCTTTGGGATGAGACCTATACCTGAAAATAGTTTTTTTTGGAGTTGAAGCTTTCCTCAGCAGGGAAGATGAGCAATTATCTTTCTCATCTCTCAGCTCAGCTCTCCTCCCTTGGCTTTTTTGGGTTCCTTCTGGCTGTTATCTCTCCCTCCAGACTGGAGCTTCTGTTGGGAGCTGGCTCCAATAAGCCATAATACCCCATTCACCCTTGTTCTTGTTGAATGTGAAAATTGGAGTTAGAGAAAATAGCCAACCCGAGGATTTAGCAAAACTCTTAACACATTGAGACCAAATGAGCAAATAAACAAATTAAAAGGCTACCAGACACACAAGCCCACAGATACATGAACAGTTAGAAACACACAGACATACAGATAAAAAAACAAAAACAAAAACAAAAAAACAAAACAAAACAATCAAATCTACAATAAAAGTAATGACAACTGTAAAATAATTTTTAAATAAAGCCTCTAAAAATCTGATGTAAGGACTCTCAGAAACCATAAGAAGGAAATAAGAGGAAGATAGAATTAAAAGGAAAAAAAAATAGCGTTCATAAAAAAGTTGAAAAAACAAAGAAAATAAAATTAAAAATAGGAGAAATAAAAATAAAAATTAACAATAGCTCCTCCATGAAATGTATGAAAGAAAGAAATAAAGAAAAGGCACCAACCACAAAAAAATTATTCTTGTATATATATAGAAATACACATCTATACATATGACATAGGTGTCAACTTTAGTAGGAATATATTTATAATGCAATATACTTTGTGGACTGGTTCCCAGGCTTATACCTGATTCACAGTTTACATTGTTACCACAGTAACCACCCTACCTGCCTGGTCACCATTTTTGGAGTTTCTATAAAAGTTTGTTTCCTAATTGTTTCCCAACCTCGGCTGCTCTGTTCCAGACAGCACTCCTATCCGACCTCCAAACTCAGTGCAGGAGTCCACGCTTCACAAATCTTTCTACTCTGCTCCCACATTCTCCCACAAACTGGCAACTGCAATTGGCTGTGAGGAAGGGGCTGGCTGCCGCTGGCTCCCACGGCTATAGTGCGTGGTGACCTTTTCCTCAGTTTCCGTGGCTCAGAGTCTCACTTTTGAGTCCAGCAACCTGCCAGTTGGCCACACAGCCTGAACTGCCAGCCCACACCAACATTTTCCACCAGGAGTGGTCTGGTCTTTTTAATCACTCCTGTTGTTCTGGGAAGAGGTGTCTGCCATTTTGGACAATTCAAAATGTCTTTCCTATTTTTAGATTTTAAGTATTCTCCAGATATCTTTCCAAAAGGACCATATTAGTTTGCATTCCCACCAGCAATGTAGTAGTGTTCCCTTTTCTTCACATCCATGCCAGCATCTCCGGTTTGGGGATTTTGTGATGTGGGCTAATCATATTGGAGTTAGATGATCAAATCAAAGTAGTTTTGATTTGTATTTCTCTGATTATTAAGTATGATGAGCAATTTTTCATGTGTCTGTAGGCCGTGCACCTGTCTTCTTCAGATAATTTTCTCCTCAGATCCTGTGCCCACCCTGAGATGAGTACACTTGTTCTTTTCTCACTAATACATTTGAGTTCTCTGTGTATTCTGGATATTAAACCTTTGTTGAAAAAGATCAAATTTTCACTCTTCACAGATGATATGATTGTATATATGGAAAATACCAGGCATTCTACTAAAAAAAAAAAAAAAAAAAAAAAACACTTAGAAGTGATCAAGGAATACAGCAGTGTATCAGGTTACAAAATCAACACTCATAAATCTGTCGCCTTTATATATACCAACAATAGCCAAGCTGAAAAAACAGTCAAGGACTCTATCCCATTTACAGCAGTGCCAAAGAAGATGAAATATTTGGGAGTTTACCTGGTAAAGGATGAGAAAGATCTCTATAAAGAGAACTATGAAACTCAAAGGAATGGAATAGCTGAATATGTTAACAAATGAAAAAACATACCATGCTCATGGCTGGGAATAATCAACATTGTCAAAATGTCTATACTACTCAAAGCAATATACAATTTTAATGCAATCCCTATTAAAATTCCATTGTCATATTTTAAAGAGCTCGAAAAAATAATTCATCTTTTTATATGGAATCAGAGAAAACCTCTAATAGCCAAAACATTACTCAGAAATAAAAACAAAGCAGGAGGAGTTACGATTCCAGACCTCAGACTATAAAATAAATTGATAGTGATCAAAACAGCATGGTACAAAAACAGAGAGGTAGATGTATAGAAAAGAATAGAGAACCAAGAGATGAACCCAGCTACTTACCATTATTTGGTCTTTGACAAGCCGATTAAAACCATTCAGTGGGGAAAAGATTTCCTATTTAACAAATGGTGCTGGGTGAACTGGCTGGCAACCGGTAGAAGCCTGAAACTGGACCCACACCTTTCACCTTTAACTAAGACAGATTCTCACTGGATTAAAGACTTAAACTTAGGAAGTGAAACTATAAAAATACTAGAAGAAAGTGCAGGGAAAACTCTTGAAGGAATCTATCTGGACAAATATTTTATGAGAAGAACCCCTCAGGCAATTGAAGCAGCATCAAAAATACACTACTGGTATCTGTTGAAACTAAAAAGCTTCTGCCTAGCCAAGAACACAGTTAGTAAAGCAAGCAGACAGCCCTCAGAATGGGAGAAAATATCTTTTCATTTGAAGGAAGGAAGTAATGATGCCCGTGTCAGAGCATGGCTTTGAAGATTTGAAGAGAAGAAGTCTGAAAATGACATGTTATAGGCATGTGGCATTTAGTAAGTCCTCAAGAAATTTAACTACATCATTCCAACTTTGCCTCCTTCATTGTATCAATATGATGCCTCTGGCATTAACATAATAGTAGGACTATCAGGAACAATAATTGGGGATGAAACAACAAGCAACAATAAGCCCATATTTCCATTATGCGTGAGTTTCAGTGTCACTGCTGTGTGGGGAAGGGTGTTGTGTAATGTATCTGGGTTACAGAAAAAGCATCATTACATGGCTAACAGTTAAGTGACATGGGATAGACAAGACACTATCACCCCATTCCCTGCATTTCATGTGTTTTCCCATTATCAATACTTCCCTCTTTATTCCTTATACTTTGTAGGAAAATATTATTTCTCCCTTTTGTAGTGTAACAAAAGGGCATGAAATTTTCCCTAGATTAGGAGTTCATAGAAAAAAAAAATCCAACTGCATTGTGGAATCTGCTAAACATGTTCCTCAAGCAAGAGTGCAGAAACCAGGTTTCTTTCATTGGGAATGTTAGGTCAGTCACTACCTTTTGACCATCCTCATTTATATGAGAGGATAACAATTTCCTTTCTTCCCAACCACTAGTTATAATCTGTACTTTAATTGTGATTCCATGTGGGATAGCATTTTGTGGTCTAAGTGGGAAGAAAGGTCCAGTGCACATTCAAATAATTATAAGCACAGGGACACTCCACTTGTGCCAGAATTCTGCATGGAGGGCATAAAATCAATGGTAGTCAAATGTCAGATGTTGGTGTCAGGGCTTTTGTAAGCAAAGTACGTGGATTACTTCATCCAAATTATCAGGGATTCCTTATAAACACAGCAGATATTTGGTTTCACCCTACGTGAGCTGACTAAACTCAGGGAAATGTCTATATCTTGGATAATTTGACCAGCTGGTTCTGTTTCTCATTGTATTTTAAAAACACTCTGTGTATTTGTAACAAGGTCCACTAAAATTTTGAATCCTTTGATGTCTAATGTCATTATTATTTTCTTCTCTTATCAAGATTGGCTGATGAACAGGATTGAGTTGTATTTACCTGGATGGAGTTGAACAACATTATCCTTAGTAAGTATCATAAGAATGGAAAATCAATTAACCAATATGGTGAATACTAATGTGAAATCAGTAGATGTATAACAACTCACCCACAGGTGAGAAAAACGCAATTAAATTCAAGTAGGGGTGGAGATAAGAAGAGCAAGAGAATGAGAGAGGAGAAGTGAGGGAGATGGCTAAGCTCTCACATAATGCGCATACCTCCTGAATCAAGGGCTCAATCACAACTTGGATGTTACCTAATAAATGCAAATAATACAACGTAATCATTTGTACCCTCATATTAATCTGAAATAAAGAAATAATTGTAAATTTTATTGAAGAGAAATACCTGCTATACAGCTATTAAAACTATGGAAATATCATCCTCCAAATTTTATGTGATGTAACAACTCACATTTGTTGGTCTTTTACTGCGTACTTACTACACCACTGTTCTAAGTGTTTTAGTATCTTTTTTTTTTTTTTTTTTTTTTTTTTGAGACAGAGCCTCAAGCTGTCGCCCTGGGTAGAGTGCCGTGGCATCACAGCTCACAGCAACCTCTAATTCCTGGGCTCAAGCGAGTCTCTTGCCTCCACCTCCCAAGTAGCTGGGACTACAGGCACCCGCCACAACGCCCGGCCATTTTTTGGTTGCAGCCGTCATTGTTTGGCGGGCCCGGGCTGGATTCGAACCCGCCAGCTCCGGTGTACGTGGCTGGCGTCTTAGCCCGTTGAGCCACAGGCGCCGAGCCGTGTTTTAGTATCTTAACTCAAGTAATTTTCAAGGCAACAACCCATGAATTTGGGACAGTTAATTTCCCCAATTTCCACAAGAAGAAACTTAGGCAAAGTGAGTCCCTTTCACTCTCCCAAGGTCACAAAGAACCAGATGTTTTAATGATTTTGCAGTGGGATATTTTATTTTATTTCTAATATTTCCAGTTAATATGAGGGTACATATAATTAGGTTACATTGTTTGCATTTGTTAGGAAAACCCTAAGCTGTATTTCAGTCCTTCTCCCAGTATATATGCCATGTAACCCTACATTGTACCCATTAGGTGGGAGTTTACTGAGCCCCTTTCCTCCTCCCTTCTCTTGCTACCCTCTCCTCTTCTGGAATTTAATCGTGTTTTTCCTCTTTTGTGGACCTGTAGTTGTTCATCTCCTGGATTTAAATTACTATTGAATACATGGGATGCTTCTTTTTCTATTCTTGAAGTACTTTACTAAAAAAATGTGTTTCAACTCCATCCAGGTAACTTGAAAAGTTGTAAAGTCTATATCTTTTTTATGGGTCAATAGTATTCCATGATAGCCATATGCCATAGTTTATTAATCCATTCATCAGTTGATGGGTGCTCAGGTTGTTTCCACGCCTTGGCAATGGTAAATTGAGCTGCGATAAAAGTTCTAGTGCAAATGTCCTTGGAATTCTTGGATTCCAGAACTATAAGAGAATAAATTTCTGTGTTTGTAAATTATTCAGTCCCTGATGTTCTGCTATATCATCACAAGACAGATTAAGACTCGATTTTTTAAAATTTTTGCACTGGCCTGTTTTGGGTGGTGTCTGATTGTGGTTTTAATTATAGTTTCTATGATTTAATTGCTCTTTAATTTACTCTTAAATGTTCCATCTCCTCTATTCTAAAGGTGTAACCACTTATTTTCTTAACATTCCACATTATTTGATTAAGAAACTGGATATTTGGTCCTGTATAATGCTAATGCTGTTAAATATCTTTTGAAATATGGACACAGTGGTATAATTATTGCCTTGGCTCCATGAATACTCAATTGTATTAATAATCTTTCTAATACTGAAAAACTTTTTACACATGGAATAAGGTAAATGAAGTGATAAGCTTCATCCTAAGTTCATGATATATTTTTGATGTGTTTTTATTTGGGTTTGCTAATATTTTATTTAAGAACATACTTTTGGTTTTATATGATATGTACTTTCATTTTTGGTGCAATTTTAGGCGTATTTGTAAATCAGTTTTATACATGCTTCTTTCTTTTATATACTTCCCATGCCCTTGAAATAGTTTGGATAATATTGGTATTATCTCACATCTAACAGTTTTCTTGAATTCTATTCTGGAAAAATCTGTGGCTCGTGTTTTTTATTTTTGTTTGCTAAATATCTTTTCAATGACAATTATAAAAGGCAAGAAACATGCTCTTTTTGCAACTGCTTTTTTTCTAAACAAATGGTTTGCTTTTAATTACAAATATTGTGCATGACAGTACCTTCTTTTGCAAAACCAATAAATATAAGAACAATTTTTAAACATGTGATTTTTCCAAGATATTTGGAAAAAACAAAAAAAAAGACAGATTTTTCCATGTATTTCAAAAATCAATTTATTTCTTAGCCTGTTAAAGTTTATGTTTGAAGGTATGACTCAATTATAGAACAGAAAGTGTGAGAAACTAGAAAGAGAGACACCACCTTAGTGCTGCTTTAAGTAGCTTTTGATAATTTTTCTCATGTCACCTTTCCCTTCTGGAACTTCACTAAATAGCTTAATTTAAAATTGGGGAAAAGATTCCCTATTTAACAAATGGTGCTGGGTGAATTGGCTGGCGACTTGTAGAAGACTGAAACTGGACCCACACAAACTGGACCCACACCTTTCACTATTAAGAAAATTGATTCTTACTGGATAAAAGATTTAAACTTAAGACATTAAACTATAAAGATACTTGGAGAGAGTGCAGGGGAAACACTTGGAGAAATTGGCCTGGGAGAATATTTTATGAGGAAGATCTCCTGGACAATTGAAGCAACACCAAAAATGTATTAGTAGGATAGGATCAAACTAAAATCTTTTGCACTGCCAAGAACACAGTAAGTAAAGCAAGAAGACAGACCTCAAATGGGAGAAGATATATACAGATTATGTTTCTGACAAAGGTTTGATACCTAGAATCGACAGAGAACTCAAACTAATTAATAAGAAAAGAACAAGTGATCCCATTTCATTGTGGGCAAGAGACTTGAACAGAAAATTCTCTGAAGAAGACAGGTGCATGGCCTACAAACACATGAAAAAATGCTCATCATCTTTAATCATCAGAGAAATGCAAATCAAAACCACTTTGATATATCATCTAACTCCAGTAAGATTAGCCCACATAACAAATTCCCAAAATTACAGATGTTGACATGGATGTGAAGAAAAGGGAACACTTCTGCACTGCTGGTGGGAATGCAAGCTAATACATTCCTTAGGAAAAATGTTTGGAGAACACTTAGGGAGCTAGAAGTAGACCTGCCGTTCAATCCTGACATTCCTCTACTAGGCATATATACAGAAGATCAAAAATCACTTTATAACAAAGATATTTGTACCAGAATGTTTATTACAGCCAAATTCATAATTGCCAAGTCATGGAAGACATCCAAGTGCCCATAAACCCATGAGTGGATTAATAAACTGTGGTATATGTATACCATGGAATATTATTCAGGCTTCAAAAGGTGGAGATGTTACTTCTTTTGTGTTTACATGGATGGATCTGGAACATATTCTTTGTAGTAAAGTATCTCAAGAATGAAAGAAAAAGTATCCAATGTACTCAGTACTATTATCAAACCAATACATAATCATCCACACTTTCATATGAAAGATAAAACACAACTATAGCCAAGGATGAAGGAGAGAAGAGGAGGGTGAGGGGAGGGGAGGGCGAGACCAGGTGCAAGTTGGGGAATTGGGGGGACCTCACCTATGTTGCATATTCCAAAGTACTTGTCAAATCTATTAAGAGTAGAGTATAAATGTCTTACCACAATAATTAAGTAAGTGAGGTGAAGGCTATGTTAACCAGTTTGATGTAAGCATTCCTAATTGTATATAAAATCAGCACATTATACCCCATAAATGCATTAATGTATACAGTTATAATATAATACAAAATTAAAAAATAAAATATCCAAATAAAAAATAATTTTAAGAAGTAGTAAATGGAGGGGAGAAAATAGGTATCGAACACAGTGTAAACTTTACGATAAGCAATCATGCACATGAAAAGATGATAACTTTAAAATGGTACCATAATACTCTGGTTTCTCTTCAGATCGTATAAATCTTTCGCCTTTTACTAAAATGGTACCATAAAATGAGGAAAAACCTGAATTACAGAAAAGAAAGTCAAATTTGTTTAAAGAAAATCCAGAATAAAAATTAGCAAATACAAACTGAAAAAAATACACAGCAGCACTATATCACTCACAAAGGGGAAATCAGTGGTCCGAGACTGCTCAAGATGGTGGTCACTTCAAGAGAACCCCTCCTACAAACACACACTCACACACAATCTCACACATACGTTCACTCACACACAGGCACACAGGCACATATACACTTACATGCGCACAAAAAACATGAATGCAAAAAACAAGCCCAGTATTTTTCAGCAATACAATCTACAACAAACACAAAAATCAAAATTATTTTACAATTCTTCCTTTTCTTAACACAAAAGATGCCCACTTTGTGTGTTCATGAACATATTTTCAGTGTTGTTGGCTTATTTTTAAAGATAGTAGTGTTACTACATGACACTGTTTCCTATATTTTAGTCTTTCTTTTATTTGCTTTCATGTATATACCTTCCACCTACGGAAAGAGTTTCAGAGTTTCAGAGGGGTGCCTTATTTTCTGTATAATTGAACGTAATAGTTCTAAACACTGGTCAGAATACCGTATTGCCATTTCAACACTTGGCAAAAGCTACATTGATGCCGAAGTAATCATTTTTTTTGCAAAAAGCTGTGCAATACTGATGTCAAAAACTAGGCAGTCACTCTTCATAATGGCTGTTTCAAGTCTCTCATGAATAGACCAAGTAGTTGCTTCCCAAGTCAATTGCCATCTATGACCATTTAGCTCAAGCTGGTAAGTAAAATTTTCAGCTTGCTGGGTGTTCCTATCAGCTTCAGAATTGCAAAGAACTGCTCTTCACCATTGGAGTTTCCTCCTTTCTCCAAGACCACCATGAAGTGAAAGCCAAAACAGGACAGAATAGTCAACCAGTCAATAGCACCAGGATGATTACAGTCTATAGCAATGAAAACTGCATTGTCTCTCTGTAGCGCTCTAAGAGGCAGATGCTGACGCATCAGATGGGGCATGACAGTATCCACAGAGCCTTGCCATTTACAGGAAACACCAGAGCACGGACAGGAATAAGGTCTAAACTCACAGAGCCCTTCGTGGTCTGCTTTTTCTGTGGGCCGCAGAGTTGTTTCACACCCAGAAGAGGCATATTTACAAGGAAAAAGTGCTGAATTGGCCACTTTCTCCATAGCCAAGTTCCGAATGGATCCCAATGGGCCCCAGCATGTTGGACAAGTCAGCTTTGGGCGACAGTTGGTACAAACAACATGGCCATGCTGACATTCAAGGATGGCTGGTAACACATACTCAAAGCAGAGTGGACACTCAAAAAGACTTGCAAAATCACTGTTGGACGTAGTTGTGTCAGTCAGGGTGGGCAACCTCTGGGGTGGTGGACACTGTGAGGGAACAGGAGTTAATACCCTGGCAGTCTGATGGCTCATTTCTGTGGGCAGAAAGTGGGCCTGGAACCCGATCCTGGCTCAAACATGCTCGGTCACCAATCCCTGTCGCTGGGGGCAGCTCCACAGCCTCTTGCCCTCACCAAGACTGACGGGACACCCTGGGCTGCTGCCACTGCTCGACAGATCTCCACTCAACAGCCGCCTGGCTTCCCCCTAACCGCCTCTGGTGCGGCCATTTCTTGTGTGCTAGCACCTGCCGCGCGCTCCTGCTAAATACCACACACCAGGGAAGAGGGGTCCTGAGGGGGCGGGACCCTGAGGAGGTGCAGCCCCTCGCGCCTGCCAGCTGGATGCTTTTTAATATAAGAATTATACATCCAAATTCAGTATGTGGGCTTGGTGCCTGTAGCTCAGTAGCTAGGGCTCCAGCCACATACACAGCGGCTGGCTGGAGGGTTCGAACCCAGCCCTGGCCTGCCAAACAACAGTGGCAACTGCCACAAAAAGATAGCAGAGCATTGTAGAGGGCGCCTGTAGTCCCACCTGCCCGACAGCGTTCCCCTCAGCAGCAGCCTGGCTTCGCCTTAACCGCCTCTGGCGCGGCTGTTTCGCTTGTGCTAGAGCCCGCTGTAGGCTCCCGCTAAATACCACACGCCGGGTCCGCGGGGCTCTGAGTGGACGCGGTCCTGTGCCATCCGCCCGGCTGGCTGCTTTTTGTTTTTTTTTTTTTTTGAGACAGAGTCTCAGTATGTCATCCTCTGTAGAGTGCAGTAGCATCACAGCTCACAGCAACCTCAAACACTTGGGCTTAAGTGATTCTCTTGCCTCAGCTTCCCAAGTGGCTAGGACTACAGGCGCCCACCACAACAACGTCCGGCTATTTTTGTTGTTGTTGTTATTGCAGTTGTCATTGTTCAACTGGCCTGGGCTGGATTTGAACCTGCCAGCCTCTGTGAATGTGGATGGCGCCCTACCCACCGAGCTACGGGCGCCAGCCTGGCTGCTTTTTTATATAAGAATTATTTATTAGAATTCAGTATGTAGGCTTGGTGCCTGTTAGCTCAGCGGCTTGGGCGCCGGCCACATACACTGGGGCTGGTGGGTTCGAACCCGGCCCTGGCCTGCCAAACAACAATGCCAACTACAATAGCAACAAAAAAATAGCTGGGCGTTATAGCAGGAGCCTGTAGTCCCAGTTACTTGGGAGGCTGAGGCAAGAGAATCGCTTAGGCCCAAGAGTTTGAGGTTGCTGTGAGCTGTGACACCACCACACTGGCACTCTACCAAGGGAGACATAGTGAGACTCTGTGTCAAAAAAAAAAGTTCATTACGTGTTCCATGTGATTGTCTGGTTAGACTTTTTGCCTCTCCTAGGGCCAGTGTGGGTACATTGTTTCACTAGAAAATTATCCATTGCATCTGTATTCAAAAGTATTTGAACAGAATTCTGCAAACTTGGCACTTAGGAGATTTGACATTTTCTTTGTATTGAAGACTATGTCACCCTTGTCATTTTAAATTTCGTGCATTTGTCTTTCTCCCTTTTGATTAATTTATCCAGTGACTTTTGAAGTTTTTGATATCTACCAAAGTAAACCTACCGTTACTTTTATGTATGAATTTCACTGTAGTTTTTCTGTGTGTGTGTGTGTGTGTGCGCGCGCGCGCGTGCTTTAATTTCAGGTTAATATAAGAAGGGTACGTGTAATTGGGTTACACTGTTTGCGTTTCTTAAGTAAACTCCAAGTTGTTGTTGAGTGCTTCACTGGAAAGTGTGCCATATACCCCTACATTCAAACATACGGATAGATGGCTGAGGGAGGCGCCTGTGGCTCAAAGGAGTAGGGCGCCGGCCCCATATACCGAAGGTGGCGGGTTCAAACCCAGTCCTGGCCAAAAACCTCAAGAAAAAAAAAAAAAGATGGCTGAATATATTAGTATATGGCACTTCCTTTGTGTTTACCTGGAAGGATCTGGAGAACATCCTCGCAAGTAAAATTTCACTGTAGTTTTATTTTCTAACCCATTAATTTCTACTTCCAACTCTAACTAGTTTTTTTTTTTCTTTTTTTGCCTGCATACTTTTGGATTATGTGTTGGCTTTTTGAATTTAATGTTCAATTCATTTAGTTTTATTTTTATCAGTGTCAGTATTTGATGCCTAAATACTTTTCTAATCACTGCTGTAGTGGTCTATTCTGATATGTTCTGTTTTCATTATCATTATTCTCACATAATTCCACAATTTTAATCTGTTCTTGACTTTGGGCACAAAACTTAACAGCCTCGGTAGTCACATGATTTTTCATAATTCTCCTTCCATCACCTTTCCTGTACAAAATTATATTTTTGCGGCATTACAAGGTACATAAGTATTAATAAGTGACATGGTCTTAGTGAATTTTAGTCATTAGTATTATCAGTTTGCTGTTTGTTTTTTAATCTATTTTATTTTCTTAAATAAAATTCTCAATTTCATCCTCTTAAATATCAAAATTATAAACCTTGAGTTGTTTTGTTTTATAATACACTGGTATACGTTTGATTTTTTTTTTTTTTTTTTTTTTTTGTGGAGGGGACAGGGTCTCACTATGTTGCCCTCAGTAGACTGCCAGGGGCATCACAGTTCACAGCAATCTCAAACTCTTGGGCTCAAGAGATTCTCTTGCCTCAGTCTCCCAAGTAGCTGGAACCATATGTACCTGCCACAATGCCTGGCCACCTTTTGCTGTTGTTGTTGCAGTTATCATTGTTGTTTATCAGGCCCAGGCCAGGCTCAAACCTGCCACCTTCAGTGTATGTGGCTGCCTTCCTACTCACTGAGCTACAGGTGCAGAGCCTATGTTTGATTTTTTAAATATATTTTTTTGTTTGGGACTAATTGAGGGTATTATGAAAGAATTATGTTACACTAATTGCATTCTTTAGATGAAGTCCCTCTGATACTTGTGTCCCATCCCCAAGATGTGTGCCATGCCCTGTGACCCCTGTCCTCCTCCTTCCTCCCCCCGCCAGCTCCCTCATCCTCCTACCTTACTTCTTGTATTAGTTCATCTACTGCCTTCAAGTTAGAATTGAGTACATTAGATTCTTCCTTCTCCATTCTTGTGATGCTTTACTAAGAAGAACGTGTTCCACAATCTTCCAGGTTAATAGAAAAGATGTAAAGTCCCCGTCTTTTTTACTGGCTGAATAGTATTCCGTGTTATATTGCATACTACACCTTCTTAGTCCATTCCTGGGTTGGTGATAATTTAGTGTTGTTTCCACAATTTTGTGACTGCAAATTGAGCTGAAATAAACAGTCTAGTGCAAGTGTCCTTATGATAAAAGGATATTTGTTTTCTTCTGGGTAGATGCCTAGTAATGGGATTGCAGGATCAAACTGGAGGTGTAATTTAAGTTCTTTGAGGATTCTTCATACTTCCTTCCAAAAAGGTTGTATTAATTTGCATTCCTACCAGCAACAAAAAAAGTGTTCCATTCTCTCCACATCCATGCCAGCATTTGCAGCTTTGAGACATTGTGATGAGAGCCATTCTCATTGGGGTTAGGTTATATCTCAGGGTAGCTGTGATTTGCATTTCTCTGATAATTAAGGATTATGAGTATTTTTTGTATGTTTGTTAGCCATTCGTCTGTCTTCCTTAGTGAAGGTTCTATTCATGTCCCTTGTGCAGTAATATATGGGATTGTTGAGTCTTTTTTTGTTGATAAATTTTAGTTCTTTTTAGATGCTAGATATTAACCTTTCATTCCATTCATAAAATTTAAATATCTTTTCCCAGATGCTTTTCAATTTAATTAAGTGCCATTGGTTTATTATTGTTGTTGTTGCAGTTAGCATGGGAATATTTTTCATAAAATCCTTCCCAAGCAGAGATCTTCAAGTGTTTTCCTCACACTTTCTCGAGGATTTTTACTGTTTCATGTCTTATATTTTAATCCTTCATCAATCTTGAGTCAATTTTTTTAAGTGTTGAAAGGTGTGGGTCCAGTTTTAGTCTTCTGCATGTGGTTATACAGTTCTTCCAATACCATTTATTGAATAAAGTTTCTTTTCCCCAGTGTATGTTCTTGTTTGGTTTATTAAAGATCAGATGGGTATAAGATGTTAGTTTCATCTCATGGTTTTCTATTGGGTTCCAAATGTCAATATCTCTATTTTTGTGACAATACCATGCTGTTTGATCACTATGAACCATTAGTATAGCCACAATTGTGGTAGAGTGGTACCACTGGCTTTGTTTTTATTAGTAAGTATTGCCTTGGCTATACAGGATTTTTATGGTTCCATACAAAACAATGAATCATTTTTACCAAATCTTGAAAATAGAATAATGGTATTTTAATGGGGATTGCATTGAATCTGTAGATTGCTTTTGGAAGTATAGACATTTTGACAATGTTGATTCTCCCCAGCCCTGAGCATGGTATATTCTTCAATTTGTTAATATATTCCGCTATTTATTTTCTTATGGTTTCATTATATTCCTTGTATTGGTCTTTCACCTCTTTTGTTAGGTATATTCCTAGGTATTTCATTTTTAGGGGGGCAACTGTGAAGGGAATTGTGTCCTTAATTAGCTTCTCATCTTCCCTGTTATTGGCATATACAAAGGCTACTGATTTTTGGACATTGATTTTACATCCTGAGGTATTACTGTATTTTATTTTCTTTTTTTATTATTGGGGATTCATTGAGGGTACAAAGAACCAGATTACACTGATTGCATTTGTTAGGTAAAATTCCGCTTATAATTGTGTCCCACCACTAAAAGGTGTGTCACACTCCGTGACCCCTCACTCTCTCCCTCCTTCCCAGTCTCTGCTCTCCCCTTCCCCTCCCACTATGTACTAGGTAATTAATTGTCTTCATATTAGAATTGAGTACATGGAATTCTTGCTTCTCAATTCCTGCGATGCTTTACTAAGAATAATGTGTTCCCCTTCCATCCATGTCTATACAAAACATAAAAAGTCTCCATCTTTTTTAATGGCTAAATAGTGTTCTATGGCATATACGTATACCACAACTTGTTAATGCATTCCTGGGTTGGTGGGCATTTAGGCTGTTTACACATTTTGGCATTTGTAAACTGAGCTGTGACAAACAGTCTAGTGCAAGTGTCCTTATGGTAAAAGGATTGTTTTCCTTTTGGTTAGAAATGTGCTACCTATGCCTATATACTTAAGTGTTCTAATCAGAAAAGGATGCCGAATTTTATTGAACACTTTTTCTGCAACTCTTGAGAGGATCATATGGTCTTTGTTTTTGCTTCTGTTGATAATGGTGAATTATATTTATGGACTTTCATGTATTAAATTGACTTTGTATCTCTGGGATGAAACCTACTTGATTGTGATAAATGATTTCTTTATTGTGTAACTATAATCTATTGGCTAGTATTTCATTGAGAATTTTTGCATCTATATTCATTAGTGAAATAGTTCTGAAGTTCTCCTTTTATGTTGGGGCTTTTCTTGATTATGGTATCAGGGTGATGTTTGCTGCATAAAACGTGTTGGGAAAGGCACCTTTCATCTCAATGTTTCAGACTAATTTGCACAGCATGAGTATAAGTGCCCCACCCCACCCCCACCCCCAGAGCTCTGGGACAGGAAGTAGCCTTTCCAGAGGTTTTGGTTTTTGGTTTTCAGGGGAGGCTGTGGGTGGAGTGGAAACCGTGGAAGAGTAGGCGGACTTGGACAGTATACAACAACCAGATTTTAATAATGGTTGGAGTGGATCTGCCATTGTTTTGGTGTGTTATAAGACAGCCGGAATGGGAAGGTCTTGATGGCCAGGGGGCAGCCATTGTGGGAAGGTAGTTAGAAGCTCTTAGGAGGTGTCTAAAGCATGGCTGTGTTAATCCTACCTGCTGGGATCAGAATTCCACTCTTGGGTCAGGCTGAGGGACTACCCCACCCCATGGTAAATGTTGTCAGTGGGGACTGTGAGACCTGACCCTAAAGGATTCTAGAGAGCTTTTAAGATACAAACTCAGTGGTGTCTCAATGCTGAAGATACCAGCCTTCTCATCAGCCCATAGTATATACTCCAAAATAGACCACATCCTGGATAAAAGTCAAACCTCAGCAACGTTAAGACAATAGAAATTATACTTTGTATCTTCTCAGACCACAAAACAATAAAGGTGGAACTCTATTCCAACAAAAACATTAATCCCCACACAAAGACATGGAAATTAACCAACCTTATGCTAAATGATATTTGGGTTCAAGAAAAGATAAAAACTGAAATCCTTGTGTTTGATATTTTGAAATTTTTAACATAACTGAAATATTTGTGTTAGGTATGTCTCTTGAAATCAAATAGTTTTGGATTTTACTTTAAAAGGCAATAAGTTATATCCATTTTTATTATTAGTATAGTCAATATATTTGGTTATTAAGAATCATGTCCTTTCTATTATCTAAATATATATACAAACTACATATATAATTCCAGAAAGTCTTTACTAGGACATCTGTTTTATTTGTTCTGTCTTTATATTTGGTGTATAGAATGGTGATTGGCCTTTTCTTGGGGTTGCTTCTTTCTAAACAACCCTCTTAAGCTCCTTCATATGGAAAGAATTCTTCTTGAAGAATAGAGAGATAGACAAAAAGGTCTATATATAAGTCATATAAAAAACATACATATGCCTTAACATTTAAAAATGCATCAAATTATGAACACAAATGCAAATTTCTCTCCTGGGCCATCACATTGACTAAAAAGGATAGTGCTTAAAAATGTGATAGCAATTTTCAGATAATACTTGTCTGTGCACGAGTTTTCTGTATTTCATATATATTTGTATGGAATTCTTTCTTTTTCTTTCTTTTTTTTTTTTTTTTTTGAGACAGAGCCTCAAGCTGTCACCCTGGAGAGAGTGCCATGGCATCACAGCTCACAGTAACCTCCAATTCCTGGGCTCAAGCGAGTCTCCCACCTCTGCCTCCCAAGTAGCTGGAACTACAGGCACCCGCCACAATGCCCGGCCATTTTTTGGTTGCAGCCGTCATTGTTGTTTGGTGAGCCCAGGCTGGATTCAAACCTGCCAGCTCACGTGTACGTGGCTGACGCCTTAGCCCAATGAGCCACAAGTGCCGAGCTTGTGTGGAATTATTACTAAGTGTGCACACACACTCACACAGAGGAGAACCTCTGTGAGTTGACCACACAAGGGACTATAACCAACTGGTCAAAATATGGAAGTTATAAACATAAGGAACTAGGCCTGCTACACTCAGAAGTACATGTGGTGCATGTCTGGTCTATGAAAATTAGGCCAATGTAAGGATGTTATCAATGAAGAGAGATGGTCCACTACGGAAATTCTACGTGTGAGTGTGTGTAAAACACTGGTAGACCCGCATTCCTGCCTCTGCATAGATATATATGACCCTGTAATTGGGGGTTACCCTTTGCAAGTCTGACTTGGGCATCTTTCTAACGGACATATTGACACTTATCTCAATGAGTTGTTGTGAGGAGAAAATAAACAGTGAACAAACCTATGGCAAGTGTCTAATATGTAATACTGCAGAATGTGTAGATATTAGCCAGCTCTGTTAACTCTCTTCCACAAAAGATACACCTTTAATGTGAACATCTCTTAAAGGTCAATTATATTAGAAACAATAGGAAATGGTATGTTCACATATTTCTATGATGGAAACGCTTTCCTATGTCTCCCATGTAGGACAAGTTACCTGTCATGGAGTGGAGAAGAAAGCAAATCATATCGTCATTAATTATTTCCCCCATAATATTATGGGGTAGAAGTGTTTTGGTTACATACATCACTATTATATTGTTTGGGTCAAAGTCATAAGTGTGCCCATCACCCAGATAGTATGTATTATATGTGGTAGGCATAAATTTACCTATCCCTTCCTCCCCCTTCCCCCTACTTGATTTTTGATGAATGTTATTTCTATATGTGAATATAAGTGTTGATTCATTACTTCCAATTTAATAGTAAGTACAAGTGGTGTTTGCTTTTTCATTCTTGTTATACTTCACATAGACAAATGGTCTCCAGTTACATCCAAGTGAATACAAGAGGTATTAGATCACCCTTTTATTTTTATTTGTATTGTTATTTTTATTTTTATTAAATCATAATTGTGAACATTAGTGCAATCATGGGTCACAATGTGCTGACTTAATATACAATCCGAAATATTTTCATCGAACTGTTTAACATAAACTTCATGGCATTTTCTTAATCACTATATGAAGACATTTATATTTGGCATTTAGTAAGTTTCACCAGTACCCTTCTAAGATGCACCATAGGTGTGATCCCACCAATCTCCCTTCCTCCACCCATCTTGCCCCCTCCCCTTCCCTCTCTTGCCCTTTTCCCCATATTCTTATGCTATAATTGGGGTTTAGACTTCATATGAAAGCTATGAATTAGCTTCATAGTAGGGCTGAGTACATTGGATACTTTTTCTTACATTCTTGAGATATTTTGCTAAGAAGAATATGTTCCAGCTCCATCCATGTAAACCCGAAAGAGGCAAAGTCTCCATCTTTCTTTAAGGCTGCATAGTACTCCATGATATACATGTACCACAATTTATTAATCCATTCGTGGGTCAATGGGCAATTGGGCTTCTTCCATGACTTAGCAATTATGATTTGGGCTGCAATAAACATTCTGGTACAGATGTCTTTATTCTGATGTGATTTTTGGTCTTCTGGATATATACCTAAAAGGAATTATAGGATTAAATGGCAGGTCTATTTTTAGATCTCTAAGTATTCTCCAAACATCCTTCCAAAAGGAAGATATTAGTTTGCATTCCCACCAGCAATGTAGAAGTGTTCCCTTTTCTCCACAACCACACCAGCATCTCTGGTTTGGGGATTTTTTTTAAGTGGGCTAATCATACTGGAGTTAGAAGATATCTCAAAGTAGTTTTGATTTGCATTTCTCTGATGATTAAGGATGGTGAACATTTTTTCATGTGCCTGTAGGCCGTGCACCTGCCTTCTTTAGAGAGGTTTCTCTTCAAGTTCTTTGCCCACCCTGAGATGGGATCACTTGTCCTTTTGTTGGCTAATATGTTTGAGTTCTCTGTGTATTCTGGTTATTAAACCTTTGTCAGAGGCATAACCTGAAAATATTTTTTTTTGCATTCTGAGGGATGTCTGCCTGCTACACTTACTGTGTTCTTAGCAGTGCAGAACATTTTTAGTTTGATCAGGTCCCAGTAGTGAACTTTTGATACTGCTTTAATTGCCTGGGGAGTCCTCCTCACAAAAAATTCACCCAGGCCGATTCCTTCAAGAGTTTTCCCTGCACTTTCTTCTAGTATTTTCATAGTTTCATGTCTTAAGTTTAAATCTTTGATCCAGTGAGAGTCTATCTTAGTTAATGTTGAAAGGTGTGGGTCCAGTTTCAGTCTTCTGCAGGTTGCCAGCCAGTTCACCCAGCACCATTTGTTAAATAGGGAATCTTTTCCTCACTGAATGTTTTCAATTGGCTTGGCAAAGATCAAATAGTGGTAAGTAGCTGGGTTCATCTCTTGATTCTCTATTCTGTTCTATACATCTATCTCTCTGTTTTTGTGCCAGTACCATGCTGTTTTGATCACTATTGATTTATAGTACAGTCTCAGGTCTGGTAACATGATTCCTCTGGCTCTGTTTTTATTTCTGAGTAATGTCTTGGCTTTTCAAGGTTTTTTCTGATTACATATAAAACAAAGTATTATTTTTTTAAGATCTTTAAAATATGACAATGGAGCTTTAATAGGAATTGCATTAAAAAGTATACTGCTTTGCATAGTATGGACATTTTAGCAATGTTGATTCTTCCCTACCATGAGCATGGTATGTTTTACCATTTGTTGACATGTTCAACTATTTCTTTTATTAGAGTTTCACAGTTCTCTTGCTAAAGATCTTTCAAGTCCTTTGTTACATAAACTCCCAAATATTGCATCTTCTTTGATACTACTGTGAAAGGGAAAGAGTCCTTGACTGTTTTTTCAGCTTGACTATTATTGGTATATATAAAGGCTACAGATTTATGAGTATTGATTTTGTAGCCAGATACACTGTTGTATTCTTTGCTCACTTCTAACTGTTTCGTAGGAGAGTCCATGGTTTTTCCAGATATACAATCATAACATCTGCGAAGAGTGAAAGTTTAATCTCTTCTGATCCTGTGTGGATACCCTTGATCGCCTTTTCTTCCCTGATTGCAATGGCTAAAACTTCCATTACAATGTTGGAGAGCAATGGAGACAATGGGCAACCTTGCCTGGTTCCTGATACAAGTGAAAATGACTTCAATTTAACTACATTCAATACGAATGTGGGTTTTCTGTAGATGGCCTCTATTAGTTTAAGAAATGTCCCTTCTATATCAATTTTCTGAAGTGTTCTGATCATGAAGGGATGCTGGATATTATCAAAAGCTTTTTCTGCATCAATTGA
>CAUYRH010062212.1:0-35141 GCA_963574655.1 Perodicticus potto
ACACTCACACACCCTCACATGCACTCACACTCACACACACCCTCACATGCACTCACATTCACACACACTCATTCTCACACTCACACACCCTCACATGCACTCACATTCACACACACTCATTCTCACACTCACACACACCCTCACATGCACTCACACTCACACACACTCATTCTCACACTCACACACCCTCACATGCACTCACACTCACACACACCCTCACATGCCTCACACTCACATGCTCACACACACCCTCACATGCACTCACACTCACACACTCATTCTCACACTCACACACACTCAAACGCACACATATTCACACACCCTCACATGCACTCACACTCACACACATACACACAGAAGCAGATTATTCAGTCCCCTTGCGAGTTTGTTTGGTTGACTCCCTCAAACTGCATCTGACCATCTGACCATTCGCTTACGGGCTGTGGATATTCCTTCTATCAGCTTGGCTGTATTTGGGCATTAAATAGATATCACCTGGTCTGGACATTTTTTCATTCATCATTTAGCAATTATTAGAAGCCTGTTACATATTAACTGCTGTGCTAGATATGCAGAATATTAAGATAAAGGAAGTAGGCCTCCCCTTCAAGTAGATCATTGCCTAATCAAAAAACAGGTAATTAAACCACACCATGGTGAGGGGTAAATTCAGGGATGGAAATGCATGTGAGGGTTGACACTTGTTTGTGTGCATTTTTCCAAGATAGATAAAAATGTTTTTACTTACGATTTATGCCCTTCCTTTTCCATTGAGAATTATTTGTGCATTCCAATTAAGAAACAATAACCACACATGCTTTCTTTGAGTTATTTTATTAATACATGGTTTAAGAGTGAGTTAAGAAATCAGTTTCCACAAAGTTATGATTTAATAAAAAAAAGAAATGCATTTCCCCATCACTTTTGTTTGTTTCTTTGTTTGGAGTTTTGCTTTTATTTTGGGTCTTTTTATTTCCTTTTAAGACAGGGTCTTGCTCTGTTGCCCAGGCTGGAGGGCAGCAGCATTGCTGTCACTCACTAAAACCCCAAAATCCTGGGCTCCAGAGATCCTGCCTCAGCCTTGTGAGCAGTTGGGATTACAGGTACCTGCCACCACACTCGGCTAATTTTTCTAGTTTTTATAGAGATGGGGTCAGACTGGGGTGGTCTTAAACTCCTGGCCTCAAGCAGTCCTCCCACTTCAGCCTCCCCAATTCTCATCATTTTTAAAAAACTGGTTTTTAAGTTCACCCTATTTTTTCTGACTTTTTGGTCATGTTCATTGTTAAATAAAAGAAAAAGAAAACTACTGGGGTACAAAGAAAATGGAAATCAGCCTCTAACCCTGCTCTCCCACAGTCATTATTGAATGATAAATTGTCTTTTAAAGATTCTCTATTGTGTAAATATACACGAAAACATGTTTTTTTCCCCCTTCCAAACAGAACCTACTGGGATGATAGATGTCTGGTACACGAAACAGCGCGTTGACCACAATAGACAACAGATTTCTCTTTTCTGGAAGGTAAGTTTTAAGTGTCAACTTAGACCTCAAGGAAATTAAATATTTAAATGATTAGTTTTAAGGCAGAGGAAAAACCTGTTTGCTTAGTGGGTTGGAGATGAGGCTGCCGTGACCTTGCTGGAGCTCGTTTTGGAAGACGTGTTAATGACACAGAGTATGACGTCATTCACCTTGGGCGGGTGAGGACGAGCGCTCCAGCTGATTCCCTCCCTTTAAACCGTCATCCTTTCTTCACTGCTTTCTGTCCACCAGGGTTCTTGCCCTCTCCCTCATGTCTGCCCTCCGACCCCTTACACCATCTCTTCGGACGCTTGTCCCCTCCCTGTCCACCTCCTCTCTGTCTTGCGCAAACCTGTCCAGAAGTGACCATGCCACTTGATGTACTCACTCCAGAAGGTAGAAGACAAGAAAGCTGCGGATATGGGTCCGTACAAAAATACTTGTTAAGCCATTGAAATGGAGAGGGTGGAAAGAAAGCTGCTATCCCTCAGAAATACTAATAGTGGCAGAAAACGACACAGATGGAAACAGAAAGCAGCCTTTCCTCAGAAATAGTAAAACAGTAGTGAATTGAACAACCTTCCAGAAACCAGGAGGCCTCACATCAGCACAGAACATCAAAGTCTCGCAGAGCCAGGCAGCTGGCAGGTACGAGCATCCCCCTTAACAGAAGAACAGACCAAGCCTCAGCGACAGAAGGGCTTTGTCCAGAGTCACCCAAAGTCACCAACAACCAGGGCCAGACCTGGGACGGGAGCCTCCTCCAGAACTGTCCCCACTACATCCCCACTTGCCTTTGTTGAGAAAAGTCTCTGGCTTGGAGTTGAGCTCCTGGGTGGGCTGCTCACAGGAGAGGTTTCCCGCAGAACTTCTCTTCGTGTCCTAAATCTCACACCCCTCTCGCTACACGCTGACAGGTTCAGGGGAGATAAGCAGCGTGGGATTAGGAGCCTGAAGTGCACAGGATGTGAGCGGTGGGAACTGTGGGGCGAGGTCCCCGCTGGCTGCAGGGAGAAGGGGGTGCTTAGGCGGCTGCCTCGCCCTCAGTTTTCAGAACCAGCTCTTACGCCCCGCACGCCCCACCCCCTTGACAAAAAACATCTGGTGTAAGAGGAGACTGCTATAAATAGCTTGGTGAATCACCATCAGCTCACTTTGAAACTAACACTGGAGCTCCAAATATATTTTAAAATAAAATCACTTTTAATAGCAAGACGATTCTCAAAGCAGGACGTTCAGAGCAGCCACGATTTGTGAACATTGTAGAAAAATCTGGCTCAGTAACTTCATTTCCCCAAGTAAGTTACTGATTAACCCGAAATGCCTCCTCCCATAGAAAGATTTCTCCTCCAGAAATGTCTCTCACAACGATCTGGAAAGATGCGCTGTGCAGGTCTGTTTCGTTCCTCTCCGCTCGAGGGTCCCTCTCATAGAATGAGGGTAAATTCGCTCCCTGGGGATCAGTGAGTGGGAGGACACGAACCGCACAAACCCAGGACCACCACGGAAGCCCCGAACGGGGCCGCGGCAAGGATGGTGTCCACGCCTGTGCTTCCAGCCGGCAGAGTTTGTCGCCCGACACCGGTAGGAACGTGTGTAAGTTCCTGGTGACGCTTAGCGAATGCCCGTGTGCAAAGCCGTCTCTGCTGCCCATTTCGATTTCCCTCCTGTCTTCACCAAGCGGCCTCGCTGGGCAGAGGAGCCAGGACTTCATGGTGGGGCTTTTACCTGTGAGCAGCTCTGGGAAACCAGATGCCAGAGACCCCCACACTGCAGAGAGGGGACGTCCGGTCCTGACATCAGAGGAAGCCCAAGGAAACCCCACCAGCCCTGGGAACAGACAGCACGCTCCTCCTGACTCTGCACGTGTGAGGTGACCTTTCACTGCTGTGGGATGTTCACACTGGAGAGACGGCCTCGGTGCTGACCGAGTGTGCGTGTGGGTGTGAATGTGCCTGTGTGAGCGCGACTGCATGTGAGTAGTGTGTCCACCTGTTGTGTGTATTGAGTGTGAAGGTTGTGTGTAGATGTGTGAGTGTATGAATGTGTATGCGTATCAGTGTGAGCATATGTAAGTGTGTGGGTGTATTAATGTGTGTGTACGTGAGTGTGTGACTGGAGCGTGTGTGAGTGTGCCTGTGTGTGTTAGCACGTGTGAGTGTATCAGTGTGAGCGTGTGTGAGTGTATGAATGTGAATGTGTGTGTGAGAGTGTGCGAATGTACCAATGTGTGTGTGAATGTGAACATGAGCATGTGTGAGTGTGCCTATGTGTGTGTTAGCATGTGTGAGTGTATCAGTGTGAGCATGTGTGAGTGAGAGTATGAGTGTGAGCCTGTGTGAGTGTATGAATGTGAATGTGTGTGAGCGTGTGAGTGTATGAATGTGTATCATTGTGAGCGTGTGTGAGTGTACCAATGTGAGTGTGTAAGTATGAATGTGAATGTGTGTGTACCAATGTGAGCGTTTGTGAATGTGAACATGTGAGTGTGAATGTGAGCATGTGCAAGTGTGTGAGTGAATGAATATGAGCATGTGTGTGAATGTGAGCATGTGCAAGTGTACCAATGTGTGTGTGAGTGTGCATAATGTGAGCATGTGCAAGTGTGTGAATGTGTGTGTGAATGAGTGTGAGCATGTGTATGAATGTGTGTGTGAATGTGAGCGTGAGTGTGAATGTGAGCGTGAGTGTGAATGTGAGTGTGTGAATGTGAGCATGTGTGAATGTGATCATGAGTGTGAATGTGAACATGTGCAAGTGTACCAAAGTGAGTGTGTGAGTGATCGCATTGAAAGTAAAGGAGCCCTTTGCTTTGTTGCCTTGGTTTCCACGTACTGATAGGTAGCTATTTATTTTTCCAGGCCTTGGTTTTTTTTTCTTGAAAGCTCCATTTCCTCAAAAATATCCTGTCAACTTTTTAAAAAAATCATAACTACTTTTAAAAGGAAAAATAGTGTCTAAGTCAAAAAGTACAACCTGATCTATGAAATGAAACAAAAACACTTGGATGTTGTTAAAACAACACAGTTAACAAGCAAAAAAAATGTTTCTCATCCACAAACAGCTCCAGCTGTGTTCAGCCCTTCCTGGGGGTCTCAGCAATCCCGTCCCTCAAATGCCCTCTATTAACTTCTGCACAAAGTTTCCTGTAGTTTGCTTTGATCCGAGGTTTCAGTGAGCTTCTCCTCTAGTTAAAACGTGTGTAGCAAGTACCTTTTAAGAAGAAAATTACCCCGACTCTGTATACGAATAATGCATGAAAAAAATAAGACAGCTAGGCAAAGCCACATTAAGCTTTCTGTAGTAGTTTCCGCTGTTAATTTCTTTAGAGTCCTCTTACTGTCTGGATTGTAGCAAATTGCAAAACATTCTGAAATTTGAGGGCATGAGCCTGAAAAATCAATCCCTGTATGCAAGTCAAGCTGAACTCACTCACACATCCAGATAAATCACACATTGACGTTCCTCCTTAACATTAGTGCGGGGCCCACGTGGCAGGGTATGGAATTGAACAAGTCCAGTCCTCATGTCCTGGAGCTCACAGTCCACTGAGGGGACAGGACGGGAGCAGGATGAAGGGGACACTCCCAGTGTTGAGGGGCAGTTCAGGGTTCTGCCCACTGGGGCAGGGCCGTGGTGAACAGCTGGAGCGACCCCAGAGGAGCAGGTTAGCTGTGACAAGGGTGGGGCGGCATTTGGGACTGTGGATTTTGTTGCAGCCCATATAGCCTATGGCTAGGACGAGTGAGAGTTATAAGAAATACCTGTGTAGCTCAATCATGGAACACCTTGGTGGAAAGGGCCTGGAGAGGGATTTAGCTCTCCTAACAAGCATGAGAGCTCGCGAGATGAGAGCAATGGTGAATTGGCAGTCTTTACTCCTGTGGTGTTGAGAGGCACGAGATCAGCCTAATATTAGGCTGGAGGAGAAGGCAGTCAGGAGCATGCGCATTCTATCACGGACCCATGTACTCTGACTCTTGTCTCCTCTCCTGCCTGCAGAACGCCAGCACGGCGTCTCTCTGAAGAAGATTACTAAGCTTTGCTAAAGACTAAGATCTATCTCTCTAAGAAGACTGCTTTATTCTCTCTAAGACACACTCTCTCTCTCCAGCTAAAGTGGATAGCCCTCAGGCACCTAAGAGAAACTGAACCTGAGCAAGGTAACTTAGCGGTCCGCGTCCGGAACCTAGTTAAGCCAGCCCGAGACCTGGCCAGTCCTGGGCCCTGGCAAGTGGTGTCAGAAGTGGAATGTGACAGGATTTGATGTGGAAAGAATCACTTTAGGAGAGCACTGTCCCACAGGAATATAAACCAAGCCACAAATACAAGCCACAACTCAAATAATAAAAAGAAACATGTGGCGTTAATTTTAATATATTTTATTTAACATAGTATATCCACACCAGGGTATCCCAGAAGTCACCCATGAAGTTGCCATATGTAGGCAAAATGGGAAATCATAGCTAAATATACCTTTATTTACAAAATATGCATTACCAAATTTTACAAAGAGGTGGCCAACACATAGAGAATGTTTTGTAAATATTTTGTAAAATTTGGTAATGCATATTTTGTAAATAAAGGTCCATTTTAGCTACGACATCCCGTTTTGCCTATGTACAGCGACTTACTCTGGGCAACTTTGGGGACCACTTGTACATATTATCATTTCGACATGTAACCAATGTTTACAATTATAGAGATATTTTACATCCTTTTTTTCCTAGTAAGTCTTCAAAACTGGAGTGTCTGCTAAGAGCAGGTGCCATGCCAGGGTAAGGAGCTCACCTCCAGGCAGCAGTTCCTATCAGCACCGCGCCTGTGACTGGGGCTTCTCTCCCGTCTCCGCAACACGGTTTCTGTGTTTGAAAGCAACACAGAGAGAGTTAAGACAGCTCTTGGTTCCAAAGGCGGGGGGCAAATTTGGTGCTTTTTATTCATTTGTTGTAGGAGGTCTTCATTTTGATAAGCAGCTACTCTCAAACCAAAGAAAGAGAAGCTGGCGAGCCCCGCACCACCGTACGGTGAGCCACCAAGATCCTGCCGCGCCGGGGCAGCTCGTTCAGCGCGCCTGTTCTCCCTCGGCCTCTGTTTCTCCGTCATACAAAGAACAGTTCCATCTAGATCCCATTGCGCTGAAGTGATCAAGTTCTTTGGCCTTTGAAAAACGTTTGGTAAAAATGAAAACTATCATTTGGAACCTGACATATCAATGTAGGGTGAAGGGCTATTGTAGATCCTTAGGGAGGGGACGAGGTTGAGGCCCTTGTACAGTCATTCTTCATAGTTTCAGAAGAATATTTAAATTCCAAAGCGGCAGGTGGTACCACTTGGATGGTTTTGTTCCAGTGCAAACTCTCTCTCCTGCCCCTCCGGCCCTTGCTCCACCACAGACTCACACGGCATTTCTGAAGATATTTCTGGAAAGAAGAGGCTGCTTTCCCTCACTTACTAGACAAGCCCGCTGGGCCAGCGGAGATGTAGGGCACAGCAGCTAAGGGTTCAGCCTTCAGGTCGAGCCTTGCTCGCTGGGCTCCAGCTCCGCTGCACCCCTTACCAGCCGTGTGTTGGTGGGCAGGGCGCCCAGCCTCTCTGTGCCTTGCTTGCCTCGTGAATGACATGCAGATAATCATGGTATGTACCGCATGAGGGTGATGTGAAGATGAAGGAGGTCACTGTGACAGAGCCGGGAAAGCGTCATTACGAGGCAGACGGTGCACACCACACTCAGGGTGCAAAGATGGTGGGTGGGCTAATGGAAGCCTGAGTCTTAAATGATTTCAGTACCGTGATTTTTAAACCTTTCCTGTGAGGGTTGTCTTTTGAGTTACTTCTTCATGTGGACTGGAGTTGATGAAGACAGTCATGAGTTCTGAAATGAGGTGCCCAAGTTTAAACTCAGACACGGGGTACTTTGTCACCACCTGTGTGATGGCAAGGCTTCCACATAGCACTGTCCTGTAACAAGAGCCAGGGTGGCCTGGCTCTCCATGGGTCCTGCACACGTGACAGCAAAGGTGCCGTCCTTTGATGATGCTCACACACTTCAGAGTATCTCAGAGTAGGGAACTTGCCAAGAGACTGAACATCTTTCATTTGCCCGGCACACTTCAAAACGCTGCCCCTCCCGAAAGTCGCTGAGTGCTCAGTGGCCAGTGCTGTCCATGGGACCATCTTCAGTTTATAGGCAGGACAGCCGAGGCTCACACAGCCGAGGATCTTCCCTAATAAGAAAGACCAAAGCCGGCAGGATTCTAAAACCAAGGTCAAAAGAAATGTGTGGCTGAGAAGTGTTCAAATCCCCCATCTCTAAGCCTTGATCATAGACCCTCTTGTGGATATAGGCTAAGATCTAACAGTTTTTTTCTGTATTATTTGCACTGGGGGAAGTTCAGATGTGAAGCATTACTCCATGGAAAGTACAATAGGTTTTTTTAAGTCTTAAGAAGAAATGATTTATCAGTTCACAGAGACACTCCTTCTCAACAGATCTTTAATTTAAAAACGAGAACAGGTGCATTGCATTTGGAAATGTGTGGGTTTTGTCCTGCTATGAATTATCCTTACTGAGTTATTTTTGATGCTGAAAGTTTTCCCAGGTAGCAAAGCCCTTACAGTAGGTTTACTGAGGGAGCTGGTCAGGGTCACTTCTCAGACAAACCTGAAAAGGCTTTCCATACCCCGGGACAGAGCAGAGGGAGACTGAAGGGGAGAGACTCCAGGGCTGCTTCTCCTTTTTAGCATACACCCCCCAGCAGGAGAGGGTGACAGGAACAGCGGGAACACTGGCCCGAGACCCATCCTCAGCACTGCCAGAGAAGGCACAGAGGGTCCCAGTGTGGGTGACACTCCAGCTGGCAGGTGACTCTGTCCAGATCCCACCTTCCTCCCTGCACCCCCAGGGGAAGCTCCAGCATCTCACTGCTGCAGATGGTTCCCCAAACTGCCCCCAGTTCAGCACCCTCATCAGAGCAGGGCAGGTCCAGGGGCTCAGTGTGCCAGTCAAGCTTCTGGCTCACAGCGTAGCCCAGTGAATGCCAGTTTCTCCTGTATCACGCCGACAAGCTGCATGGAGAATGGAGGAGTTGTTCTGGAGGAGTCTGCGGGCTCTCAGGTCTGCAGTCCGCCTGGCTTCCAGGCCTGCTCCTGTGACGCGAGCCTGCTGGGATTCTGGGTCCCACCGCCTCACGCGTCTGGACGCGTGCCTGCTGTTGACACTGCCTGTCAGGACGACTCGCAGTTGGAGAAGCCGCAGAGCAGAGCGCCAGCAGCTCTCAGGCAGAGGGTGCGGGGTTCAGCAGGGAAGCTGGGCGGCCCTGCCTACGCTCCCCCTGCGCGGGCTGCTCAGCGTGCAGAGCTGCGCTTCACAACAGAGGGGCCGGGAGCTCTGGGTCCTCTTCCTGCCTTGCTCAGCTTCCCCTCGGGTGGCCCCAGCATTGTTTTCCTAATGAGAAAACGCTGAATTAGTTGTTGGCGTGTAGATTCCCCTCCAGCTCAGTGGGGCCATAATGACACTCCGTTTCGCCCCGGCTGGGAGTGACCAATTACACACACTATTTGCAAACTTTATGTTACTTTTAAAATTTGAAGTCAGACTCTACTGTTTTCAGTTGCTTCAGGAGACTACGTGCCCAGCTGGCTAAACTACCTGTCACCTGTTCTCCTACTGGCTCCTGAATTTTTTCCTCCATGGACCCCGTTGAACCCCCTCGACTGGTTTTCCTGTATGATTAAGGAGACTGAGAAAGAATAACCTTTATCCCCAAACTCGAGCTTGACATTTCATACAAGTACAGCCCAGAGGATACTTTAGTCACTTGTCCATCTAATTCCATCCCACGCCTCCCTTTTCACTGACATTTTCAATGCTAAAACATGAGAGATGGAGGACAGTGCAAGGCTCGGAGTCCGGGGCCTTCGCGCTCCTCCGAGAATCTTCACAACCTTCACGATCTATTGACTAGTTCTCTGTGGTCAGCGAGATTTTCACAGCAGTCACTGTTCCCTGGATCCAAGATGACAATTCTCCCCTCCTTTCAGCACCTTTCCCTCCTTTTTTCTCCTTTTTTCAGGCTGATGAGATTTCTGGTTTATCCGTGGAGAGGGAGGTGATAAAGTCGGGCACACGAGATTTTTTTCCCCACTTAGGGCTCTGTTTCCTTGGTTGTGAGACTGGAACTGAAACTTCCTGGGTCCCGTCGAGAACGAGGAGCTTTCTGAGCTCAGTTAACTCTCGGGGGTGCCTCGGGGTGGGGGACATGGGTGAGCGTGGAGGGAGAGTCCTACTCAGGACTTACCAGGGAGACCAGCAGGGGAGGCCGGAGTGACCGCTGACTGCGGGTGCTCTTTCCTAGCCAGCTTTTGCTTCAATTGTCGAAGAGCGTGTTTATTCACATTAGGAGAGAAGGTCTGACTTTGAAAGTGCTCGCTGGTTCTAACCCATAAAGTTCTGAAGGACACCGGAAATGCCAACTTTGGGGAAAGGTTGAATGTCGTCCCACAAGGACCCCCAGCAACCTGACGTCCACCTGCTGCCCTGGCCATGGCTGAAGGTCCATCCTTGGGGCGTGTGTGTCAGAAGGGTTCCCAGAATGACCTGCGGTAATCGCTTCTGGAAACTGAAATAGAAAAAGCTGGATGCTCACGGGTGCATTAACAGTAAGAGACGCAGCTGATGGGCCAGGCAGAAGGCTTGAGTCAGCAGACCACAGCCTCCTCTCCCCATATGCTGAGTATTCCAGAAGGCAAATTGTAATCAGAAAGCCAAATTATTCACTTAAAGTGAAAAATACAAATTGGAAATGAACCAGATGTTCACGTTAGCCCCAGCCTTTTCTGACAGATACCCTACATAGGAAACCAAATGATTAGAATAGAGCTCGGTGAGCAGGGAACCACAGCAAGGGGCATTTGCTGATTCAGGTGTGTCTAGCAAAGGTAGCTGTGAGCCCTGCTCCCCATGCAAGGGACGGCCTTACCAAGAAAACCGTAGGCTTAAATCCTGGAGCCAAGCTGCCTTACCCGGCACGAGACATGGACGGGCACTGCCCACGCTGGACTCGACAGCTCTCCACCTGTGCTGCTGATTCCTGAGGTCCTTGTGCTAACAGGGTTATAAGACGAATAATTAGTTCTACGCTTACTTTCTGGGATGGCTCCCAAATGATCTCAATTGGAATCTTTGCAGTTCCAAAGTTGTTAGTGACACATTATGGGCAGTGTCTAGTTTCCTAGCACAGATGGCTAATTTGATTCACTGAGTGAAGATTTTGCTGGCTTAGCTCTTAAAAACGAAGCTTTTGATGTCATGAGCAACATCGCACTTTCTGTTTAAAAAGTTATATGTGTGTATGTGTGAGGTTCACAGATTTAGGAATGAAGAGGGGCTGAGGGCCTTATCCTGGATCTATGGATGGGAAGAGCTGGGACTCAAATCCAGATCTCCTGAGTTCAGATTCCACGCTTGTTCCGTGGGATGCAATCAAGCTGTCTACTATTAATAAGCTTCATTTTGAAACATAAAAAGAAAATCAGTGTGTTTTTAAGAAATACCTTTTGAAATTGTTAGCAGATTTTTCCCCCTAGATGGCAAGGGGCAGTAGAGGGCAGTGGAGAAAGAAAGAAGATATAAGTGGAAAGGTCATTCAGACCAGCGGCCTGCAGCAGGGGCCTCGAGGTCCAGCACAGAGCATCCAGTGACCTTGCCAGAGAGTAAGCAGCAAATGAATGTGTTTTGTTGCAGAATCTGAGCGTCTCGGAGGCAAGAGGAAAAATCCTCTACTATCGGGTGACCTTGCAGGAGGTGACAAGCAGGAGAGCCCCGTTGCAAAGCATCACAGGGCACACTTCGTGGACCGGGGTCGTTCCTAGAACCGGGAACTGGGCTGCGGCTGTGTCTGCAGCAAATTCCAAAGGCAGTTCTCCACCCACTCATATCAACATAGGAAACCTGTGTGGGGCAGGTAAGTGCCAACTTTTCTCTAACATTGCCTGTGAGAGCCGAGTCTTACCCATCTCTTATCTCCCAGGCCCGGCCCAGGGACCAGAATGAGCAGCCAGGAGGTTAGGTTTGGGAGTCAACACCTCTGAGAGTCTGCCTTGTGCAAGTAGCCCGTGGGTGGCCTCCAGCAAGTGCATGAACACTTCCGAGCTTCAATGTCCTCTCTAAAACAGAAGTTATATTACCAGTCTTGTAGGTCGTGAAATTAAATCTACAAACAGGTGCTTAATAAATGTTAGTTAAGGAAATGTTAGTTACATTAAATTGCACACTAATACCTGGCTAATTTTTATAGAAGCGAGAATAATGTGTGTTGTTAACTTATAAAAGAAACATTTTGCACTTACAGTCAAAACACCTTTTAAAACAAAAGCAGGGCATGGTGGTTCACGTGCAGTCCCAGCTACTCAACAGAATCGCTTGAGCCCAGGAGTTCAAGGCCAGCCTAAGCAACACAGGGAGACTTTGTCACTAAATAAATTTTAGAAACCAATAATATTAAACTGAAATTCTGTGACGAAACTACAGCAAAATTTGACTATATTACAACTCTTCATTATGCAAATTTAATATGTGTTCAATTACCTTCATCAGGAAACACTTGGCTAGATGTAAAGTCTCACATGTTTATAGTCATACCCTCTGAAAATTAACTTTTTAAGACAAAAGCTCATGATTAGCCAAAGAAATGGATATTAAGGCTGTTTCTTAAGATCTGTATTATTAAAGAATTCCGTGTCACCATCATCGACCTAACTTTCAAAAAAATGCCTAAAGTTATACAACAAAACTCTATCATTAGGTCCTTCCTTAAAATTCAGTGTACCAATTTTATCTTCGTATGGGTCTATCAGTTGTCATTTTGAAAAAGTCTCAACCAAACACAACTATTTCATATACACTGTTAAATCTTGGTTATATATCATTTTAGTCATTAACAGAGATAAGGTAATAGATAAAATACTTAGAAGACAATACAGGTAAACATTGATATAGCCTTGGCTTAGTGTTTGAGTTAGGAATGGCTCATAGGAGTTAGGGCTCCTCTTACCAAAGACCCATCCCCAGCGACTTCTTTATTCTCTCACATGAGAGAGGGCAGGCTGCGCAGGGCTGGTGCCGCAGCTAGTTGACGCCACTAGGACTCCAGGCTCTGGTTTATCTGTTCCCTGTGCCGAGCTCAGCTCTCATCTGCAGGAGGGGAGAGGTCTGAACTGGCCCCTAGAGCTGCCTGTAGGCAGCAGCAGAAGAAAGAAGAGCTCTGCCCTCCCTCCCAAGGAGCTCTGCCCGCAGGAGCACTCGCGCTCATTGGCCTCAGATCCCGCTCACACCCAGCTGCAGGCAGGCTTAGAAATATAGTAGAACCTCGTAAGCTGACCACCCAGGGCCCTGGAACAAACTGGTCAGCATAAGGAACTAGGCCTACTGCACTGACATGTGGTCTATGAAAGTTAGGTCAACTTAAGGAAGGGGTCAGTGTTGGGATGGGGTCAATGTAGGGAGGTGGTCAGTCAGGGGAGGTGGTCAGTGTGAAGAGGTGGTTAGTCAGGGAGGTGGCCAGTGTGGGGAGATGGTCAGTCAGGGGAGGTAGTCAGTGTGGGGAGGTGGTCAGTCAAGGAGGTGGTCAGTGCGGGAAGGTGGCCAGTGCAGGGAGGTGGTCAGTGTGGGGAGGTGGTCAGTCAGGGAGGTGGTTAGTGTAGGCAGGTGATCAGTGCGGGAGGGGGTCAGTCAGGGAGGTGGTCAGTGCGGGAAGGTGGCCAGTGCAGGGAGGTGGCCAATGCAGAGAGGTGGTCAGGGTGGAGACTTGGTCAGTGCAGGGAGGTGGTTAGTGTAGGCAGATGATCAGTGCGGGAGGGGGTCAGTCAGGGAGGTGGTCAGCTGTCGAGGTTCTCCTGTATATTTCAGACAGTGGTGTTCCCTAGCTAAAGAAGATGAGGACAAGGTGTTTGGCAGGCAAGTGGTAATCACATGGGGAAGGTACCCGAGGTGGGCACCTTGAAGAAAAATTAGATTAACTATAGAAAAAAAAGAAAAACATTTCCGGTCCAGCACAGTCACGCCTGTAATCCCTGCACTCGAGAAGGCCAAGGTGGAAGGATTCCAAGACCAGCCTGAGCAAGAGCAAGACCCCATCTTCACTAAAAATAGAAAAACTAGCCAGGTGTTGTGGTGGGCGCCTGTAGTCCCAGCTACTCGGGAGGCTGAAGCAAGAGGATCGCTTGAGCCCAAGAGTTCGAGATTGCTGTGAGCTGGGGTGTGATGGCACTCCATCCAGGGTGCCATCATATCCTCAAAAACAAAACAAACAAAAAAAAACCTTCGGCTTTATGCATAGTAAATTTTTCAAAGACTCCATACCAAAAGCTTTAAGATGCAAATAGCAATTTAAGAAAAATACATAGAAAAATAATATATTTTTAGCAAAAAAGAGGGTTGATATCTATAGGTCTACATAATTATGTCTGAATCAATCCATAACCATTTAAGGAAGGGGTCAGTGTTGGGATGTGGTCAATGTAGGGAGGTGGTCAGTCAGGGAGTTGGCCAGTGTGGGGAGGTGGTCAGTTAGGGAGGTGGTCAATATATGAAAGGCAACTCAAAAAATGCATAAAAGGAGTGATAAAAATATAAAAATATGCTTAGACTAACTAGCAATCCATGGGACACAAACGTTGAGAAAACATGAAAAACCACATCAGACCAAGAAAGAGTAAGTACTTAAAAATGTAAACACAAAGGTATTTGCTAAATTATTTGAAATAGTAAAACACCACAAACCACCTTTTTAAAAGGCACAGTAATGAAGGCTGGGGCGGGTGGATTGCATAAGCTCCCAGGTTTGAGACCAGCCTGAGCAAGAACAAGATCCTGTCTCTAAAAATAGCCAGGTGTTGTGGTGGGTACCTGTAGTCCTAGCTACTCAGGAGGCTGAAGCAGAAGAATTGCTTGAGCCGGGCAGCACCTGTGGCTCAAAGGAGTAGGTTGCCAGCCCCATATGCTGGAGGTGACGGGTTCAAACCCAGCCCTGGCCAAAAACTGCAAAAAAAGAAAAAAAAAAAAAGAATTGCTGGAGTCCTAGAGTTTGGGTTGCTATGAGCTATGACGCCACGGCACTCTACTAAGGGTGCCAAAGTGAGATTCTGTCTTGAAAAAATAAAAAATAAAAAGGCACAAGAATGACTTTGCTGGTTATGGTGAAATGGAATGTGTACTAAGCCCAGTGGCCAATAGGCAAAATGTGAGTCTCTCAGAGACGGAGACCCTGGGATCTACGGGAGGTCAGAAGCCAGTGCGGCCACAACCGGAGGCTCACACAGCGACACAGGCTGGGGCTCTGGAGGCGAAGTGACCCCACTGAGAATGCACACCCGTCACACAGAGGTGGGCAGGGCCAGGCAGCCTGCTTCCTGGGTGGCACTTTCTCTAAATGCTTATTAAATCTCCTAACTCCAAGAAGAAGTGCCCAGCAAGAATGGAGACGGGAAGTTGAATGATTGGGGCAAATGGAATAATTCTGAAAGGTAATGAGGAGAAAATGAGTTGTTAACAGAGATTGAATGAAAGAAGTGCCCTGGCAAATGTCGCCAGGCTGGTTCCTGACAAGTGCCGCGCCTCAGAGGCTGGCGGGCTCCGCTCTGCCCGGTGGACCTGCTCAGCAAAGGCCAGGGAAGACAGTGGTTAGAAAGGCGTTGTGGCTATTTTATCCTGGCACCGGGCAAAGGGTCTTGCAAACAAACTGAAGGGTTCAGTAAATATTTACTGAATGAATAAATTCATTAAAAAAAGAAGTCCTACAGAATTATAGTGTTATCAAATACCAAGGCACAGGAGCACAAAGGAACCAGTGCTGGGAAACCGAGTTCCTGGCAAGATGGTCCGTGCACAGTCGGTGGCTCTGACCACCAAGCCTGTCCCTGGCGATGCTGCAGGAGAGAGAGACAGGGATGGCTGGGTTCTCGCTGGTGGGACCAGTGATGGGGGGACCATGGGGGCATGTTCTAGCTGTGCTCTTTTCTCTTGCTCACATTGCCCTGGTGTGATCATTGTCTGGGCATCTCCACGAAGGGGCAGGAAAGTCCAGCAGGCTGGGCAGGGCAACGTCAAGGAAACCCCCAAACCTAACTGCAGAGGGGACACAGGAAGCGGCTATGCCTATGGGCGGCCAAGCCTTGAGCCTCTGTCTCAAAAGAAATTAATAATAAATAAATAAATACTACTTTTCTCATAGCCTACTGACAAAGATTAGGAAAAGTAACAATTACTGATGGGGAAATGACAACCCGTGTGCTTTTCTTGTTGGAGGGTCAACCGGCCATTTAGAGATCCATCTGGCAGGGTTCAGTGGAATAGCACATAAATTTACCCTACGGTCAAGCAATTCTACCCCGTAGATCCAGATGCACTGTTGCCCAGGCATGCAGGAGAATACCCCCTCCATCCCCGTTCATGTTTGCTAACAGTTCAAAGGGACTTCCTGTCTGCCACTTACAACCGAGTGATCGCAGACAGGCCGCTGTCCGGAGAAATGAATTTGACGGTTTGCCTTGGTATTTGATAACCTTGTAACGCTGAGCAGCAGGACGATTCCTCCCAGAAACATGATGTTAAGTGGAAAACAAGTTAGAAAGAGTTTTAGATTATTTCCCAATATTTTTCATGGGAAAGTCAGCACGAGTGCAAAGCCACGCTCACTTTGAAGCATAGATACACGTTTAAGTAAATCCATGAAATGGAATTACAAGGATGTATATTACATTCCTTAAAAGTGGGCAACTTTGGGAACCCAGGAATGGAAAAAGGATTAGAAGAGAAAGGGGAAAATAATTCTGCGACTAAGACTACACAGGGTCTTTGCACAGCCGACAGCGCTAGTTCTCCCTGCCCTGGGAGAATCTGAGACCCTGAGACCCATACTAAGACAGCGGGTCCTCCTCAAACTGCTAGGATGAGCTGGACTTTCACATCATTTTGCGCCTCCTCTTCTTCCCCCATACAGAGTTGCTGGCTCCTGGCCGGGTCTCTGTGCACTCCAAGGGTGAGGACAGCATGGTGGTCAGCTGGCAGCCCCCCCAGAGGATGCCCTCTGCCGTCAACCAGTACGTGGTGGAGTGGAGGCCATTCCAGCCTGGAGGGGACACACAGCACCCCCTGAACTGGCTGCGGACCCCCGCCTCCAGTGGGTCTGCTCTGATCTCAGGTACCTGACTGTTCACCTTCCTTCTGAAGGGTGACTAAGTTTTTATTTATTTGGGGGAACTGTGGGCAAGAGTCTAAGACTTGCCTTCAATTACAGGTGGCAGCAGGACAAGGGGGGCAGTGATGACCTAGCATCCATCCAGGCCGCACCTCAGAATACACCCCTGTGGCCTGGAGGGGCCTGAAACATTTAGTATCCATGGAAACTCCATGTCTCCAGCACAGTCCCAGATAACACGAGGACTCACCGATCCACACAAGTATGGCTGAGACCTCGTGTGGCAGGTCAACGCAACAGGCACTGCTACCTTTGGGAGTTCATTTATTTCCAGAACAATCATGTGCTGTTAGCTTCCCCAGTGTAGGAAGAGGGAGCCAGGCCGTCCTTCATTACCAATTATCTATAAGATAACTGGTGTCCTGGTCCTCAGGTCCCTAGTCTGTCAGTGGTTAGAAGCAAGCGAGAGAACTCACCTAAAAAGATGCTAAAATGACCGGGCAGAGCTTAATGTCTTTTTTTAAAGCTATAGCTACTGGAATAAGAAGTTAATGTCACTTCCAAGCATGAGTACAGCGTAGTGGCTAAAAGTTCTTTATCTGAAGCCAGACTACCAGGGATTGAGTCTTGGTGTGGTCTGGGGAAAATTATTTAAATTCTCTGCCTGAGTTTCCTCATCCCCCAAATGGGGGATTAATATTACCTGCCTCATTGTCATTACCTACCTGTGTCATCATGAGGACTAATTGGACGACTGTATGGGAAATGTTATGAACAGTGCCTGACATATTCTAAGTGCTCAATAATTTAGGTGTTATTGTTAAATGCAACAGAACTAAGACTTTAATAGATCTGCAAGCTCACATTCCTGTAATATTTCCATCACACCTGTCTCAGAGGCTACACACACCCTGCCTCAGTGGACAAGATTTATACAAAATGAAATAAACAGAGCACAGGGTGTGATAATGCCCAAGTTCATCCCTTAACTTGTGTGCTTCTTGATCAGCCAGCCCAGACTTCTAGCAGGCTAAGTTGTCATCACCACTCTCAAAGACAATGCTACTCAGATAACCCAGCGAGCATTCAGAGGGAGGTGAGCAAGTCCTTGGGAGCTGGAACTTCTACTCTGGAAACCATTTAGTCTAGAGAGGAGAATTCTAGGTGGGGTGGAGTGGGTGGCTTGGTGACTGTTGCTGGTTTTGACATGTACATGCAAAAGGGTTTGTGGTTCCTTTGCTGTTCTCAGTTTTGAGAAATAACTTTCCTATCCTAGATGGTCTTTAGTAGGACAACTGATTACCTCCCGAAGCAGCATTTCCCTTCTCCTTGGAGTTTTTGTAATAAAACCAATATTCCTTCAGGGCTGTTGTGCCCATCAAATCAGAAGAAATAGTGGATAAAAAAGCATTTACTTAGCTTTAAGCTGCTGTGAAATTGTAAACATTGTAAGCTGCAAGAGGAGTTAGCCCTGCGGGAGAGTTTGAACCATGCAGTCCCCACAGTTCCTTCCTTTTAGAAACTCGGTAGTTCTGTACAAATCCCTTAAATTTGACGGCAAGAGAGAGTGTTTTTCATAGTTAGTAAAATAAAATGTTTTTAGGCACTTTAGAAATACTCATTTGAATAAACTGTTAGTTTATGTTGCAGTCTGGATATACCCACCTGAAAATTCAGTGACCCATACTTATTCTAAATTCAAAACAGCCCCCTCCAATAGCAGGTTCACTCACTGTGATTGGCCACTCACAGCCGTCCCTGGCATCCGGCCGGGGCCAAGG
The DNA here is from genome assembly GCA_963574655.1 of Perodicticus potto. NCBI lineage: Eukaryota > Metazoa > Chordata > Mammalia > Primates > Lorisidae > Perodicticus > Perodicticus potto. The sequence goes on from CAUYRH010062212.1 coordinate 18,504, forward strand.
GCCAGAGCACAGCCCGGCTCCTGACTTGTGGGCTGCTGGAGGCTTGAGCCCAGTGCCGTGCCTTCTTGCCGAAAGCACTTATGCCCAGGTAGAGCCGCTCCTTTTACAAACACATAACATCACGGTGTCTAGAAATCTCCCCTGATGCCCATACCTTCTCCCCCACCTCACTGCGTCCCCCTGGGATTGCTCCTTTCCACATTTGCCTTCTCTCACACTTGAGAGGCGAAGTTAGCTTTCTGCAGAAAAACCACCTCAGGGCTGGTTTATAAAGGTGGAGTTGGAGACCACCCCCGAGGGTACGAAGGAGTGGTGGGAAGGGAGCCTGGGAATCAGGGCCACACTCTAGAAAGGAACTGATCGTCTCAGGAGTGCGGGCGTTATCCACTCAGGTTTTGGGTTGGGGAGCCGTGTCACGACGGAGCCTTCATACAAGAATCAGCTGGTATAGCAGGAGTCCCCCAGGCCAGAGCCGGGACCAGCTTCCTGGGAGGGAAGGAAATGTTGGCCGAGTCATTGAGCCACCTTGTCTCTCCTCCTCCACTCTTAAGAAGACACCCACAGCTTTGGGTAGACGCAGTGGCCCACGCCTATAATCTCAGCACTCTGGAAGGCTGAGGCCTGTGGTTTGCCTGAGCTCAGGACTTCAAGACTAGCCTGAGCAAGAGTGAGACCCTATCTGTACTAAAAGCTCTACTGAAAATAGAAAAAAATAGCCAGGCACTGTGGTGGGAGCCTCTAGTCCCTGCTACTCTGGAGGCTGAGGCAGGAGGATCACTTGAGCCCTGGAGTGTGAGGTTGCTGTGAGCTGTGACGCCAGAGTACTCTGCCCAGGGTGACAGAGTGAGACTAAAAAACCCCCCAAACCCACAGCTTCTGCGGCTGCAGCCCCAAGCCTCTGCTCCAAACTCAGATTTGCACAGGGAAACAAAGGGACGCCTGATGCTCATCTGGACTCCCACGGGCCATGCAGGACAGTGGCATTTGGCCTCTTCCGTGGTTTGGGACTAAACACCAGGCAGTGGGGCTGAAGCTGCTCAGGGCCCTGCCAGGTGCTTCCCTGCTCCGTGTTGCCTGTTGGACTTCTGGGCCTCGTGCCCCCTGCGAGGAGTCTTTGGATCCCAGGATGCCCAGGTCGCGGCCTTCTCTCGTCTCCACTGCCTCACGAGCTCCCCCTGGAACTCCCAGGCCAGTGTGGATCCCGTCAGGGTCTCTTCCAACAGGGCTGCTGCACGGGAGAGTTTCACGCGATGCCTAATTGCTGCAATATTTAAGGGGCAATGGATTTTCATGGAAAACACGTGCAATTTAGTACATAACTCTGCGGGATGAAATTCCTCTTTCTGAGAGAAGAAAGTGTAAGCCTCATCAGTCGTTGGTGAGGGGCCCCAGCCAGCTGCCGGCAGGGCAGTAACTGTTGGAGAGAGTCCCAGCTTTGATCACCTAACACTGCAGTTAACCAGTAGGGTTATCTCTCTTTTCCCTTCTAATTTTCTTTTGGAATGTAAAGATATATTAAGTATCATGAGCAGTATCTGTGAGAGGGGACTTTCCCTCACAGGCAGTAGAAATCTGAGGTTCTTGGAAATAAGGAGAGAAAAGGAACTTGCCAACAAGCTTCGTGACTGACAGAAAACTGCAAGGCAGGAGCAGGGCCATCCCCAGGTCCCTTCCAGACCTTCCAGGCTGTTCACCCCAGCCCAACACCTGCCGCATCTGATCCTGATAAGGTCCTGGAATCAGAAAAGCCATTCCGGTTCTGGGGCTGCAAAAGTTCAGCCTCACTTTCTTGTAAACAGCAAATGATTTATTTACGAAATTCAAAGTTTGTTTGTTTGTTTGCTTTTTCTTGAAGGCAAGTTTCTTTTTCTTTTTTACTAAATGCGGTCTGTGTGCACACCTTGGGTAGTTGGCATCAGAGATGAAAACGGCTCCTGGTAGTGACTCGGCGGTGACGACTTGACTGTTACGGAAACTTCTTTTCCTTGCAGAGAACATAAGGCCCTACGTCTGCTATGAGATCCGGGTGTTCACACTGTCAGGGGACCGAGGAGGATGCAGCTCCATCCTGGGCAGCTCCAAGGACAAGGGTGAGTCTCGGCACCTTTTGCAAAGTGTTGCTTTAGTTTAACGATCTGGCTTTGGAGGGTGACAGAAGTCTCCCATGTTCCACTTTGCAGCACCATGGAGTGGCCCCCACATTAATGCTGTCACAGAGGAAGAGGGGAGTGTTTTAATTTCATGGAACAGCAGTCCAGCCCAGGAGCAAACAGGCTGCATCCTGAATTACAGGATCTACTGGCAGGAGCAGGACCCCGGTTCCCAGCCTCAGTTCCGTGGTACGTGTGAGAACCAGAGACAATGGTGCCTTCTCGCTGGGATGTCAGGAAAACACGGGTGCGGCCTCACGCCTGGCACTTAGTGAGCACTCAGTAGATATTTGTGAATTTAATTGAAAGAAGAAATATAGTAAGAGGCATCTAGACACACACGCAGTATTGGACACATGTCGTGTGCCAAGCAAATTGCTAAGGGCACAAAAATGAAGGAAATGGATGAGCTCTCAAGGAGCCCACGTGTGCAGAGAGAGCATTTCAGCATTGCAAGCTCTTTGCAGGTCAGACAAGCTCTTTGCAAACTCATCCTAGAAAAATCACTGCCTCCCTCACTGCTGGTTCCCCTCCCTGAATCCCTCCGGGCCCCTTCCAGGTGCTCCCCTGGGGAAGCTGTGCCCTGATGCCAGTGCCTGGTCACTTTTTGAAGCTATTTTGGAACTCTTTCTCTGGAATGGCCATCAGAGCTATTGTGTACAAGGTCAGACAATTTCACAAACTCATCCTTGAAAAAGTACTCATACCTCAGTGCTGAGTAGCACTGAGGGAACACTTCAAAGGCGACCGCAGTGATATTTAGCAATGAGGTATCAGCATTTTTTCTAGGACGAATCTGCAAACTTAATTGTCAGACCTTCGTGGACCCTTGGGGTTCACAAGGAATGGGTTTGGAGAACTTTTAAATCCTCACATTTGTAACTGTCATCATAGCATATTGTCTTCGTCTGAAAATGGGCAAAATACAAGCCCGTTTACCTGAGGTTGTATGACCCATAATAATTCTTAGCTGTGAAACTAAAGGATTAAAATAAACCCCGCCTGGAGCACCTGGAGCACTGCCTCAGGTGATTTCATGGACCACTCATTCTCATAGCAATTCCAAGTCACCTGCCAGGTTTGAGGTTGGATCTTTGATTTATTCAGAGCTTTTGTTGTTCTTGACCTCCCCTCTATTTTGTAAGCAGCCGGCCACCTTCAGCCAGCATGTCATAAAGAGGGGACACTTGGATCCCTTTATGACATCGAAGTTGGGAAGGCTGTAGGGAAGCCACCCTGAGGTGTGGCTGCAGCCATCTGCCTGCAGGGGTGATTTGTACCCAGGAAGCTTTAGGAGTTGGCCCTCTCTCTTGGCCTTAGGAGACTTGCAGTTTTAAAAGTAGTGAATTTTTTATTATGTAAATATTACCTGCACCAGGCAAAAATTCGAACAGGTCAGAAAGATTTAAAATGAAAATCCTCCCTTTCTTCACTTAACCTGTTAGCAATTTTTCGTGTTTTCTTCCAGAAAAAACCATAATTAGTGCATACGCAGGCATCTATCTGGGATCTTTCTCTGTGGCCAAGCCTTGAGGTTACCCCTCGGCAGTGCTGGGGAGCTTCTCAGTCCAGGCAACTCTGCTTCCTTCTTTGTCAGCTCCGTAGTATCCAGTTAAGGGCCCCACGGCCTCCTGTTAGATCCCACGCAGATAAACACACGTATCACAGAACAGAAGTGCTTTCCCCGAGGGGGCTGTCAGGGTGGGTCATTTCTGAAATGCACCCAAGAGTTTCTTGGGCTGTTTGAAGCTCTTCTTGTGAAATTTTCCCCCCGAGTAACTTTCCTTCTGATGGAGTTAAAGCTGAGACGCCCGTTTACAACCAGCAAGGTCAGCTCGGTCGGTGGGTTCTTCAGCCTCTTTCATGGATGTTGAAGAAAAGACCTTCCTTACACTGCCACTCCCCGATGACACCAGAACCCGTGTGTGGACAGTGTAAAGTGAGTTAAATGGCAGGGAGAACACACACACAGCCCTGCATTATGCCAGGCTGACCCAGTAAGTGCCTGCGAGGAAGGCTCGTTCTCGTCTGCAGAACACTCACAGCCTCCGGGCAGGATGCACAAGTGACCTAACTGCTATGGCCCGGGACTCACAGCTGCCAGAGATCATAGGTGAATCCTCCCAGCAGATTCTAGAGGGGTGGGAGGGAGCAGGTGGAGGAGGAGGGAGAGAAAGCCTCCCGGGGAAGGAAGAGGCCCCGGGTCCTGTGTTTGGCACCAGCAGCAGCAACACAGGCACCTGCTGGTGTGCCGCCCCGGCGGGAGGGCCCTGGGCAGGGTGTGCTGCCTGGCAAGAGGGCCCTGAGCATTGCATCATGCGAATTCCACGTGTGGTTCTGGGGCCCACCCACCTCCAGGACCTCATCTGTGTTCCCTGTGCACTGATGGCCCAGCTCCTGGCCACTCCTGCCCATAGACCCCTAGCAGCACCAGGGCAGAAGCCGGCGGCTGCTCACTGCTGCCTCCCTCAGTTTGGAGCGCAGCCCTGTGGCAGGTGCCTATCATAGCATGTGGTGAGCTCTGCCCAGCCCTGGGCAAACTCAGCGTACATCAGTGGTAAACACTCATCTTCGGTGACAATGCAGCTGTTTGCCTGTATCTAAAGCTTCTCAGATGATTGACAACAATCACATGTTCCCAAGCCTGTCTTTATCATTTAACCACCTGAGTCTGAAGTTTCAGAGCCAACGATTGGATGGCCTCCCTTATCTCTGCCAGAGATCACCGCCAGGGCAGCAGGACCAGTATTTCCTGCTGGGCCTCCGGCTTTCTCTCTCCTGTTCCACAGCTCAACCGGCTTCACCAACCCGAATGCTGACACCACCCTCCTCCCTGCTCCCCCAGGGGGGTCCAATTTTTGTTCTTCAAATACTCCCGCCTGTGCGTATAAACCTTATCAGCCCAGCGAACCACACAAATCCCTTCCCTCTGTTCCGAAACCCCCCCGAGGCTCGCTGATGTTTATTGCAGCAAGATAGCAGAAGGTCTCTGTAAATTAATTTTTTAATCTCCTGCCTTAGGGATAGGAAAAGATCTTTCGGAGCTCAGTCATATAGCTTAAATCTGCACAAGTGATTTCACCAGGCCAGAGTAGACTTGGGAATTTTCCACAAGATCTTTTCTCAACAGAATGTAAAATATAGAAATTGTTCTGATATCACAACTATTAAATCATCTGCTCAGGGCTCAGCCACTTTGGGTGGAGTGGAGTTAACACCAGCATTCCTCGTGTGATCACCTGCAGTTCCCTGGGAAGGGACAGGGTTAAGGGGGTCTCTGTTCTCTGTCGACAGTGAACCCTTTGAGGCAGGGGCTGCGCCTTTGTGTTGTCTGGGTGGGCACTCAACGCGCAGGCCGACTGGTTCACAAACTCGCCATCGTGCGCTGTACAAATGACCTTGGTGCATCAGGGTTTCACAGCTGTGTTTGTGTTGACATGCAGCAGTGTCTTGCTGAGTGGCCTTCACTATTGTTGCAGGTTTTCGTGTGCTATTGCAAGAATGTCAGAGATTAGTTAGAGCAATGAACAAACATTCATAAATTTCTTGTTAAACTTGATTAGAGTGGAAGTGAAATCAGGGATATGTTAATCCAAGATTATGGGGGTAATGCCATGAAGAAAATGGCAGTGTGCGAATGCACTAAACGTTTTATGAGGGAAGAGAAAGTGTCACTGATGAAGAGAGGTCAGGGCAGCCAGTAACAAGCAGAACTGAAGAAAACATTGGAAAAATTCACCACATTGTGTGTTAAAATCATCATCTGACTGTGCAGACCATGCTCAGTAGACAAACAGGAAAATCTTAACTGCAAATCCTGGCCAACTACTCATGGCTCTTGCATCACAACAATGCACCTGCTCACACAGCACTCTCTGTGAGGGAGATTTAGCCAGTAAGCAAACAACTGTATTGGAACACCCTCCCTACTCCCCTGATCTGGGCCCCAGTGACCTTTCTCTTTACCTTAAGATAAAAGAAATATTGAAAGGAAGACATTTTGATGACATTCAGGGCATCAAGGGTAATATAATGACAGCCTTGATGGCCACTCCAGACAAAAGAGTTCCAGAATTGCTCTAAAGGGCGGACTGATGTTGGAGCCTAGCCTCCCAAGGGGGAGGTGTGACCATAGTGTTGGTCAGTGGAGAGGTCTGTAGGACTTTTCCTAGGATGAGTTCGCAAACTTAATTGTCAGACTTGATAAATATTTGTGGGTTTTGAAATAAATTCAGTCTGCAGGACCTCATTTGCATTCCCCTGGGGTTTGTGAGCCAGGGTCTGAGGTGGAGACTCACGAGCTCAGATCTGTTTCCCTTCTGCACAGGGGAAGTGGTCTCCGTGAAGTGGCCTAGGTGGTGGCCTGGACACTACAGACCTTCCCAGCCTTGGAGAGGTCAAGCCCAAACCCACACCCAGCCTCTTTACTAAAATCCGTGTTTAAAAGCCACTCTCATGTTTCTTGGAAGAGAAAAACAACATCAGTGTTTTGCTCAAAACCCAAAATCTTCCTGCAGAGAAAAGTATAGGGGTGCTGGGAACACAAGGAACTGGGGATCTGGGCTTACATCCCCAAAGGCGTCTGATCTGAGTACCATCATTCTACTTTTTTCAGTGACTAGACATCTAATTGAATCTAATCATCATATTAAGCCCCATAAGCTCAGGACCCAGAGCCTATAAAAAGTGCAAAATCTAAATCTAAAAATCTTAAGCAAATGTCTATTTCATCACTTGCAAACTTGCCTTTCTTAAAAATTCCATTACCTTGAAAACAATTTTCACATCTAATTTTCTCCTTAAGAATTCCAAAATACACCTGAGAAACTAGAAACTATATAGTCATGGGAAGTAAAAGGAGTTACTATGGCTAAATAATTTCAAAATTGAGATGACAAAAATCCTTCAGAAGATGTTAGCACAGAAAAGATATTTAACGTGTTTGATGTGCTATGAAGCGAGGCCTCTACAAATAATAGTGTCTCGGGCCCGTTAGAGTATTAAGTGCTGAGGGATTAGGACTATTATGAAACAGCAAAATGCTTTTTCCTTTCAAATTAGATGAAGCATTGAAAAGTAAAACTGATTCGGGCATATACAAGAAGCTATAGAAAATTAAAGTAAAAATGAGTAAAAGCCCACATTCAACCATTTCCTTTAATACATGCATTTCTTCCTTTATCTTTCTTTTTCTTCCAGAAATCCCCTATATAGTTTCCCAAAATTCACATCCACTCAACAGCCTGCAGCCCAGGGTGACATACATCCTGTGGATGACGGCTCTGACGGCCGCCGGTGAAAGTTCCCCAGGAAATGAGAGGGAGTTCTGTCTGCAAGGTGAGAGTCAGCTTTACTGATGGCTGATGTGGCCTGATTGTCACCCAGGCACATGTTCCCCCTGCTCAATGTCCCTGCCAGCCTGTCCTCACTCATCAGAGGAGTCTCTCTGGAGCCCCTCGCTGCTGACACCCCCACCTTCAGCTGTAACTCATCTGTACTTCCCCGAGGGCCTCACTCCAGAATTCACACCGGGCAGTGACCAGGCCCACAGGGTCCTCCTTGCCACCCAGCTTTGTCCTTTGCCACACGTCTCAAAGTTCATGCATGAAGGCAAACCCAGCCCACCTGCTGCTGCCGGGAAGGCCCAGCTGTTCCTCCCTTCCTTGTCTGGGCTGGTCCCTTAACTTGTGCACTTGGCTGACTCCTGTTTAGCCTCCAACTCTCAACTTTCCTTTGTTTTTTATCTTTTTTTTTTAGACATAGTCTCACTTCGTCACTCTTGGTGGAGTGCCTTAGCATGGCGGCTCACAACAACCTCGAACTCCTGGGCTCAAGTGATCCTCAGGTGAATAGCTGGAACCACAGGCTCCTGCCACAATACCCAGCTATTTTTTTTTTCTATTTTTAGTAGAGATGGGGTTTCACTGTTGCTCAGGCTGGTCTCGAACTCCTGAGCTGAAGTGATCCACCTGCCTCCGGCTCCCAGAGTGCTGGGATCACAGGCTGAGCCACCTCGCCTTGCTCCCACTCTGAACCTTTGACATCATACCCTTTGCAAACCTTCGTTAGCAACTCCAAAGGCAGCTTCCCTGCTGTTCTGTGTGACTGAGTTTTGCAGGTGCCCCTGTTTTCACACATGTCAGCAGCATTGTGGTTATTTACACATGTGTCTCCTGGACTATGTTCATGACTTCTTTAGAGCTGATGTCTCAGTCATCTTGTATCCCAGCTCCTAACAGAACCCGGCCTGTGGCCAGTACTCAGTGACTGTCAGAGGAATGATTGAATAACACCAAAGGCAGTGGGATGCTGTAGTTCTTTTCATGGGAAGGAACAGGCTTGATTTCAAAGACCATATCTGGACAGAGGGCATATCCCCTGGTTTGGTACAATTAATGGCTATACGTTCAGAAAGCTGTATTCAATGCATTGCCTGTGCTTCAATACTGCATCTCTATAGTCTTCTGACAACTGGCAAGGTGGCCGTCACAGTCATTTTGTAGACCCAGAAACTGAGGTCCACAGCTCCCTGCCACTAGTGGCAGAGCCAGGACTACAGCTCAGGGCTACTGGTTGGTGAGTGTGCTTTGTACCCAGACCTCTTCCTTCTGAGCCTTCGTGGGCTGAGCTCCTTGTAGGACCACAGAATCAGGCCCCTCACAGAATGGACAGAGACACGCTGGCCTTGTTCCCAAGCCCAGCTGCCCAGGGGCTGTGGGGAGGGCCTGGCGCGGCCACCCAGCACCGAGCTCAGAGGACAGAGGAGGGCTCACTGACCACAGCCTGTCACAAGACCCCCTTCCTTGCAGGTGGAGCCAGCTGGAAGGTTTTTGTGGCCCTGAGCATTTGCATTGCCCTTGTCCTGGTGGCTGCTTTCTCAATGCGTTACTTCCGGCAAAAGTGAGTTATACCTTTCAATTTGATAAATGTACTTTTTTCTTAATGATTAACAGCTGTTGCTGCTATGGGTCAGGGAACCGGGTATCTCATACATTGTTGATGACAGACTAAACTTACTCAGCCCTATTGGGTGACAGTAGGTGTCAAATTTAGTAGAATATACCTTTTGACCTAATAAACTCTAACTAGAAACTTACCTTAGGTCATAGACGTTTGCAGATATTCAGCAGAAAATACTTTCCCTGAAATATTGTTCATGAAAGAGAAATAGTTGAAACAGTGTAAATGCCCAACAATAAGGAACTGGTTAATTAAGTCAAGCTAGACTTCATGCTGTAACATATGATACATCCATTTAAAGATGATGCAGAAAATTAAATGGTATAAATATTTGTTATATTATGTTTAAAAAGCAAGTTACAAAACAATATGTATTTTAATTTCTTAAAAATAGTGCATGTGAGGTGATGCCTGTGGCTCAGCGAGTAGGGTGCTGGTCCCATATACCAAGGGTGGTGAGTTCAAACCCAGCCCTGGCCAGACTGCAACAACAACAAAAATAAATAAATAAATAAAAATAAATAAACTTAATTAAAAAAAAATAGTGCATGTGTACATATACATATGCAAGATTTATCAGTGTGATATTTGGTTTAATATAAAAGGCAAAATTAATATGACTCAAACTAGCTAACAGTTTCTCACCCAGGTAAAGGAAGCAAGGGCTGGCAGTGGGTCTGTAGTCTTCTGGGCACCTTCTATTTTTTCTGCTCTACTATCCTGATGTTAGCATTCATCCTCAAGCTCACCTCAAGTTCACCAAGGGCTACAGGACCTATCACCATCATGCCTGTGTTCTACAACTACAGGAAGAAGGTTGAGAGGCGCCCCCACTTTCTTTTTAAGGAGTTGTCAATAAGTCATACATGATATCTTTGATACCATCTCACTGGCCAGAACTTGCTAAAGCAGGGGTGACTTAAAACTTTGGTCTTTTAGCTGAGTTTATGGTCATCCCAGTAAATCAGGGCCTTCTTCCTAAGAAAGAGGGGAAAATGGATATTAGACGGCACTTAACCCCTTTGCCCCAAGGATATACGCCACAATAGTAATAGGGCTTATATCTGCAGATAGAATCATAGGGGATTTTAGGGGTTTTTAAATTATTATTTCTTAACATTTCTTTATTAAACACATATTATTTTATGAAGAAAAAAAATTCTAGGCCAGGCGCAGTGACTCATGCCTGTAATCCTAGCACTCTGGGAGGCTGAGGTGTGTGGATTGCCTGAACTCAGAAATTCGAGACCAGCCTGAATAAGAGCGAGACACCATCTCTACTTAAAATAGAAAAATTAGCCAGGCATGGTGGTGGGCACCTATAATCCCAGCTACTCAGGCTGAGGCAAGAGGATCGCTTAAGCCTAGGAGTTTGAGATTGCAGTGAGCTATGATGCCACGGCCCTCTACCCAGAGCAATGGAGACTGTCCTAAAAAAAAAAAAAAAAAAATTCTAATGAGCTATTCAATAGAAAGCTTTCTTCAGATGCTCTATACATAGAAGAGATTAAAATAAAACTAGCTCAAAGTCATTCTACCTGCCATTGGACTTGTCTAATAGGCTTTATGTTTGTTGGAGATCTAGTGTGTGACACGGGCTTCCAAGCACAGCTCTCTCTGTCTAGGCAGACCCTGAAAGAGTGTAATTCACAAAGTCACTTGGGATCACCTGCACCCTCTTCACAGTCATATTGAGGATCAGTTAGGCTGAGGGCTAAGTTGCTGGCAAAAAACAAACAAAAAAAAATACAGTGGCTCAAATGAAATAGTTGCTTTCCCTCCTGTACCAGCATCACGAGGGTGGCGTCTAGGAGGGGGGTGGCTCTGCCCCACGCAGTTATCCGGGGACCCAGTTTACTTCCATCTTCCTGGCCCGGCATGCCTTGGAAACTGCCTTCAGCCACGCCATCTGCATGGAATCACCAGCACTGCTGCTTAGATTTCCCTGGAGAAAAGCTGGTCACATGGTCACATCTCTTCCTCCACAAGGCTGGACAGGCTGTAGAAGCACACTTTCCTGATGAACTGTCACTTATCAAAGCCAAGTCATTAAACATCTGTCATGTTAGTCTTGGACTTCAAAAATAGTCAAAATATTTAAGGTACATCCATTTGTAAGAAATATTTTCAGGATTTCTTTTCCTTCTACATTGTAAAAGACCTGTATTTCCTCTGATCACCAAATAACATCTACTGCTAACAGTTTGGATATTTTCCTATAATACTTTTTCCTGACTTTGTAAAACATGCTTATATTCAAGCTATTTATAACATTTTTTGTCTTCTTCGGTTTTTTTTTTAACTTTTAAATAATTTACCTGTCGTTAAAAACTCTTTATAAGTACTCTAGTTAGCTAAATGTTAATAGTTAGTGTGGGGACCCTGCCTTCCTGTCTGCTGTTCTATCACGCTGGTCACATTTTACCGGGCAGGTTAATATTTGCTGAGTGCAACCACGCCTGGCTAGTGCTAGAGCGCTGAGTGTCACCCTGAGCATGTGTTCCATATGGAGTTGGCAACCCCCAGGCAGCTTTCCCCTGACTCTTTATCATCAACCCAAACTTCACAAAGAAGCACTCGCCCTTGGATGAGCCTCACCTTTGCTCTCAGTGTTTGCATTTTACATATTTGCCTGCAGAAGCCCCTCGCCGCCCCAGGAATCTTGGTGCACTTCACTGAATGTCCCTCTTTTCTTTCTCTGCAGGGTGTTCCTTCTCCTTTTGGCCCTCAGACCTCAGTGGTGTGGCAGAGCCGTTCCAGACCCAGCACACAGCACGTGGGCCAAGCAGCAGCCCCTGGAGGAGGTAAGGGGTGATGCCTTTGTGTCAGACCTGGGACTCCAGCTGCCACACCTGCATTCTCTGCTGTGGGCAGAGGGGCCTGGCCGCGGGGCTCCTGTGGGCAGGTGGCAGGTGCTCGGGCCGACGCAACTCAGCACCTCACTCTCCTCCGAGCAGATGACGGGCAGGAATCTTCTGACGCCTGTAGCTTCTGCCCCAAAGCTCTTTTCTTCAACATGCCTTCCACCCTCCTCCTCAACTTAATTCAAAAGAAATAGAAAAGCAAGAATATATTTTGCCATTTGCTGAACACTCACCTGAGCATTGACTCATCCAAAATTCAAGAGATGTGAAGCTTCAGACTGTCCTGTCTGAGCGCAGGGCACACTCCACAGGCCCTGCGTTCTGGTATGGATGCCACCGCCAAGTAGAGGGGATTCTGGGGCTAGGGGTGAACCAGCTGAGCTCCCAGGTGTCGCCCCATGCTGTGGGCCCAAGCTCCCTCACCGAGGGAGACCTGGCTTACCAGCTGGGAGCTTTGCCTCACAGGCTCCGTCTGCCTCCATGGCAGACAGAGCCACTGAAGGGCCTGTGACACGTAAAGAAAGGGCTAGGGGAGATGCTGAGAGACGCACAAGGGGTTAGAGAAAGCAAAAATGGAAGAAGGGGCCAGGAACTGGCACACAAGCCCGAGGTCACACAGTGTCCACGCTCCCCGCAGCTTTCTAAGTAGAAGCAAAAGTCGGGCCTCGCATAAGGGTCCCCTGGGGAGAGCGGGTTCAACACTGGGTTCGTCCCTATAACAAGATCTTATGCAACTACAAAAACCAGAGAGCCCTGCGTGCCTAAAGAGCTCCAACATGACCAGTGAATTGGAAAATTTAAAAAATTAAGTAGCTTAAACAGGGCCTCCCAAGATGAAGCGCCCTGAGGCAGCCTCAGAGGCAGGACCCTGGAAGTGGGCAGACTGTTTTAAACCACATGCCTTAAAGATCAGTGGAAAAGGCCGAGTTGTTGAGAGATCCCCGAAATGTCACACAGCTTGTAAAAACTTAAAATAGTGTCCATGGGGTTCCTGAGCAAGCTGGTATAAGAGGCTCCTCCCCAGGGCTGTCAGTCTGGGGTCTGCTGTGCGCTGAGGACCTCACAGCAGACACCTCAACACCTCGCCCTGAGAAGGCAGCAGGTGGGTGTGTCCTGTGTCACCGCTCCCACGTCTACAGCAGCAGCCGAGCTCCGAGCCAGCCCAGCGTGCCAGGGCCCGTCTGGACAGTGCCAGAAAGGGGCAGACTCCCCGACGAGAGGTGCTGGCGCATCTGAGCTTGGCAGGGCCCTGGCAGAAACCTGTCCTGGCACTCGCCATGCCCCAGGCAAGGGAGGGCCTCAGAGACAGAGCCAGACCAAACCCTCTTACACAACTGCCAGCTGACAAATCAAAGCTCTGAGGCCCAGAGAGGTTGGTCGCAGTTCCACGGGCCTCAGACCATCAGAGCTGGAACTGGTCCTCAGGGTTCAACATGTCCCCAGGCTATTTTTTGTCATCCTGCTCCTCCCTTAAAATGTGGTCCCTTATATGCAGATGACTTACAGACCTATGGGCAGGAAGGAGCATCGTGTGTCAGGAACCTGACGGGAGGGGTAAGGACACAAGGGACTTGATTGGAGCAGGGGATGCCGCAAAGGGGATGGCAGGGCAGTCAGCGGGAGGAGGCTGGAGGGAGGGAAGAATGTATGTAATAAAGGCCGGGGCCTCAGCTGGCAGCCTGGGGCCAGTGGGACTGGGCTGGGGGTGTGGTAAGCCTGGAAAGAGGTAAAGACTGAAAAGCTGATAAACTAGGGGATGCTGAGAAAGAGAAAGGAAGCGCAAGAATTAACTAAGGCACCAAGTTGAAGCTAACTTTGATACAAACAAAATTAGATGAACAGAAAAGAGGTTGAACAACATCTTCAAAAACTTATTCCAGGCTCGGCGCCTGTGGCTCAGTGGGCTAAGGTGCCAGCCACATACACCGGAGCTGGCGGGTTCGAATCCAGCCCAGGCCGCCAAACAACAATGACGACTGCAACCAAAAAAAAAAAAAACAAACAAACAATGGCCGGGCGTTGTGGCGGGCGCCTGTAGTCCCAGCTACTTGGGAGGCGGAGGCAGGAGACTCGCTTGAGCCCAGGAATTGGAGGTTGCTGTGAGCTGTGATGCCACGGCACTCTATCCAGGGTGACAGCTTGAGGCTCATGTCTCAAAAAAAAAAGAATATTGTTATCTTGACAGTGCTATTGCCAAGAGTCAAGTCTTCAGCTTAATCTAGCATTGTGTGAAGAGGCTGCAGGGGTCCTTCCTTCCTCCTGTACCCACCATTCCCTCCAGAATCTGGTTAGGGGATGTGGTGGCTCTGTTACAGCAGTGTATATCTTGTGACACTTTGATATATATTTTCAATTGAGAATGCAGTTTGGAGTGATGCTATTTGTTTGGTTTGAACAAAGGATTGGACTCTGAAAGTGAGATTCATTTGCTAGTACAACTTATCTTTCTTGTCTAATTATAGTTCTTTCTTTTAAGATCCTCAAAGTGTGTCCTTTGCAGTGCAAATGTAGCCATTTGTTTAGGATATCTAATTAAACTCATGAATCATTTCTAAAACCACAGTAATCTGCCCATTTATCAACTCTTATATTGTGATGTGCTGGAAAGGTGCTTTATGGGGGTTTTGCTCCGAAAGAAGTATTCATGAATAGAAAAAAAATGCCAGCATCTCTCTGGAGAATTCAAATTAGCGGTAACAATACCTGACATTTGTATGGCTGCTTGTGGTAGATGGAAGACTTGGGCACTTACGTCATTTCCCCAGAATTTTGTTACATAGGTAGGCCACACAGCAAGTGCCTATGCTTAGAGACTTGGTTATCAAAGCCTTGCACTATTGTTATTAGCTAGAAACCTAGTAACTTTGTAAAGTCTGTTCCTATTTCGAAAAGGGGACTCGTAATCACTGTTATTAACATAGAGCTTTAGTTGAGGCTTAAAACAACATGAGAATACATTTCCTCCTTTGCTCTACTTTGCTGTCTGTGCCCTCCCAACTTCTCATTGAAGAAACTTATTTTTTTTGAGACAGAGTCTCACTTTATTGCCCTTGGAAGAGTGCTTGGTGTCACAGCTCACAGCAACCTCAAATTCTTGGGTTTAAGCAATTCTCCTGGCTCAGCCTCCCAAGGAGCTGGGACTATCAGCACTCACCACAACGCCTGGCTATTTTTCGGTTGTAGTTGTCATTGTTGCTTGGCAGGCCCGGGCCAGGTTTGAACTCTCCAGCTCCAGTGCATGAGACTGGAGCCCCAGCCACTGAGCTATGGGTGCTGAGCCTAAAGAAACTTATTCTTAGTGATGGTAGAAGACCTGTCCAAGGCAGAACAGCTGGTTAGTAACAGCCAGAGTTGGGTCTTCCGGCTGTGAGATCTGAGTTTTCTTTCCATTGAACTAAACTTTTTGTGAGGTATAATATCAACCGATTGTTGAAATGGGAACAGTATTATCTGTTTTGATAAAAGAGGGACTGGTATTCCGAGGACTTTCTGAGTAAACAGACACACGAGTGGCAGGTACCAGGACCATCTCCTAGCCCAAGGTGACACAGTCAGCATATATTTACTAATAATCTTTTCATACAAATACCTACCTGCCTACTTAAGGGTATTATAGACTGGAGGTAAAGTTGATCTATCTAACTTATTTAATGTGTGGCTGTAGTTTGGATGTTTCTGGGTAAGCATTTAAGAGCGTACTAGTTACTGGATGATAGTGGAAGATGAGTCCATCGAAGTGTCAGATTTCAAATGCCAGAGACAGCCAGGCTCCCAGTCTCTGACAGGCGGCCGTGTGGGGAGGTCCAGGCCTCCTGGGATGTGGCTGCTCCTTCCTGTGGGCAGGGTCTCTGCACTGTTCTCGTCAGTACAGAGTCCTTTCTTTTATTTGGGCAAAATCAGCTTTTGTGCTCCCTAAATACAAAACAAATAGGACTCTGTTCCACGTGTACCCTTGGACAATGTGAGCAGGAACTGTCTCTTCATCTAGTTCTGCTCTTTTCTGGGCTCATGGAACCTATGTCTCCCACTTTCTTAAAAGCAATTTTTTTTTAATTTTTATTAAATCATAGCTGTGTACATTAGTGCAATCATGGGGCACAATGTGCTGACATCATATACAATCTGAAATATTTTCATCAAACTGTATAACATAGCCTTCATGGCATTTTCTTAATCACTGTATGAAGACATTTGTATTCTGCATTTAGTACTTAAAAGCGATTTTCATATAATTACCCTAAGCTTTGAGAATAATTTATTTGACTTTGATAATAGAGTTTTTCATAATTTTTTATGAATAAGAGTCCCATGCTCTCTTCATTCATTCTTTATGTGGTTTGTGTTTCTAGTTCTTATCTTAAACATTGTTATTGTTATTAAATTTTAAGCCTTTTAAATTCTGTGAAGGCAAAAAGCGGAAACCAAATAAACACATGTATATGTAAAAAAAAAAAAAAGTCCCATGCTCTTGGTTAAAAAGGAATTTAAGATTATAGAAAGTTATGAAATAACTACCCAATGGGAAAGGATATTTGCACATCTTGAATCTGACAAAAGTTTAATATCCAGGATCTATACAGAACTTCAATTAATCTACAAGAAAAAAACCAACAATCCCATACATCAATGGGGAAGAGAGATGAATAGAATCTTCTCTAAAGATG
>CAUYRH010062214.1:0-21499 GCA_963574655.1 Perodicticus potto
GGGAGAGAGTGAGAGATCGAGAGTGAGAGAGCGAACGAGAGAGAGAAAGAGAGAAAGAGAGAGAGAGAGAGAAAGAGAGAGAGAGAGAAAGAGAGAGAGAGAAAGAGAGAGAGAGAGAAAGAGAGAGAGAGAAAGAGAGAGAGAGAGAAAGAGAGAGAGAGAGAGAAAGAGAGAGAAAGAGAGAGAGAGAGAGAAAGAGAGAGAGAAAGAGAGAGAGAGAGAGAGAAAGAGAGAGAGAGAGAGAGAAAGAGAGAGAGAGAAAGAGAGAGAGAAATAAAGAAAGAGAGAGAGAGAAAGAGAGAGAGAAATAAAGAAAGAGAGAAAGGAAGGAAGGAAGGAAGGAAGGAAGGAAGGAAGGAAGGAAAGGAAGGAAAGGAAAGGAGAGAAAGGAAAGAGGCAATGGAGGTAATTTTAGCTTTGCAAGGTCTGAGGCACCCAGGTTGGTAACCAGTGACTTTAAAGCCTTCATTGGCTTCACTAGGGAATCTTGTCTCCAGATTAGGTCACATGAGAGGCTACGATATGGAAGGATTTTCCATTTGGGGCACATGTTACAGATACAAAAGAAGGGCACTTACACCACTCCGAGGTCTTGCTTCTACTTTATGAGTTGGTAGCCAGGCCCATTTCATAGGCAAGAAGTCCCCGTTCTTGCTGTCTTGGCCTCTTTCCTATTTGGAAAGGGGTGATGTTGTGCAACTTGTGACACTGTCTCTGTCATTGTCCCTGGGACCAGGACAATCACATTTTTCACTGTAATGAAAAGCACCCACACAGATGATCATCTGGCATTCCATCCCTGAACATTTTGTACTGTCACCTCCCAGGGAACTTGTGTCCTCCCAGGACCAAGCCTCGGGACCCACACACACTCCCCTCTCTCTCACGCAGTCCAGAATAATCAGCAGAAGGCGGGCAGTCCTGCGATGCAGCCCACAGAGGGATCAGGACTCCCCAGGCACACGGCCCGCCGCGGTGAATTCCAGTGCTCAGTTATCATCACTGCCTTTGCTCCCTTCGGTGCCCCTCCGGCCTCCATGCCTGTTGTCTTCTCCTAGAGTTTTCCTGATCGTTAGACTTGGTCTCAAAATCTAGTCTAGGCAAGCACTGGGAATATTGCACACTCCCAGTTTCTCCTACTTAACAAATTCTTTGACCCAGTCTTCTCCTTCCTGAGAGCTTCCTCGACCCCAACAAATTCTCATCAGCTTTTTCTAACCAATTTACCTCTGGCCCATTAGAAGCACTTCCTTCCATAACCCTTCCCCTAAAATCCCTGTAATGTGTGCCCAGGCTCTCAGGAAGCCTTCCTCACTTTTCCTTCTAACCTTTTCCTCCTGGACTTCCTACGTCAACACCACCTCTCTGCCAGTCACAGGATCTTTCCTTGCCGGTCAGAGCACCCTGAAATGGGAGTGTGAAGTCATGTGAGGCACATTTCATGTGTGTGGTGGGGACGTGCAGCCTGTGAGGGACAGTCTCACCCCACATAGCCCTCTGTAATGCCCCATATAGCACAGAATGAACCTGATGCTTTGGAAGAACTGAGAAAGAAGGATAAATTTAGCCCCTGGGGGCAGAGGAAGGCTTCCCAAGGGCTATCTGATACATTGTGCTGGGCTTTGAAGGGTAAGCAGACGTTCTCAAGTAGGGACAGGAACAGGAAGCAGGTAGAGCCTTTGCAAGGGCTGAGTCAGTTCTTTTTTTAAAAAAAATCATGTTCCTTTTGATAAGCATAAAATGTTACCATTTAGCACCCTGATCTCTGAGATGTGGCTATGCCTTCCTAATGGGGCCAGCATCTCTCCTTTGAGAATTACTCATTTATTGGAAGTGAGAGATAGCTATAGAATTATTTCTATAATCCACGATGAAGTCAGAGAAGGTCCACATTCCCCCACTCCACACCCCGGGACACACACCTTTCCTCGTTCACACAAAGCGCTCATCGCATTCTTCAGAGAGACCTTGGGAATGTGGACTCCCCCTGGAGTCCCTGTGTAACCCCCAGGGGTGGCACTGGGGGCACGGGCCTGTGTGCTAAAAGAAGAGATCAAGACCTCAAGTCTGCATCTGTTGAGCCTGGGACCACAGCCTCCTCAAGCCAGGCAGCTTCCTTGCCTTCGCATGACAACTGTTTGTTTTTCATAGAGCGCTGACAGTGCACGCCACCAGGCATGTGAAGACACAGTCCTGCCCTTAGGCCTCTGGGAACCTGAACTAGACAGACACTCAGCTCTGGGTGCAAACACAGCTCAAAACACAGGGAGGCTGAGCCCTGAGGTTTCAGGCCTTTGTTCCCTTCTCTGAGAAAAAATGATGACTTCTCTGGCCTAGGTAGCACTTGGGCAACAAAGATGCCCTTTGTTGAGGGTGAGAGGGAGGCAGGAGTCACGTTGAGGCATAAGCTCTAAAGAGTCCAGCAAAGAAGGAGAGCCATGTGGGAGGAAGGAGGGTGGTCAGGAGGAGAGGAAGCACAAAGGCGGCACGGTGAGGGAAGAGTGGCATCTGCTGAGCCCCCTGGGCGCCCCAGGGCACCCCTTGCCCCCCAGTCTTCTGGCCTTAGGGATCAGCACTGTGGGAGCAGAGCAAGTGCTATGGAGAAGGCTGGAGATAAAGGCAAAAATGATGGGGAAGGGGGAATTTGCTTTAGGAGGTAGAAGACACCAGGTTTCCAGCCAGGCCACCTGGGTCCTTCCCTGGTACCATTCCTACTGTCTGTGTGTCTTGGGCAAGCTGCTTCACCTTTCTCAACCTCACTCTCCTCTCCTGGAAAATGGGTTCTGTTGGGTTTAGATGAAATAGCAACTGAAAGGTGCCAGTACAGTGCCTGGCACACAGCAGAGGAACAATCACTACTCCTTCTGGAGAAGAAAGCTGCTTGTTCTTTAAAACACATGGTCAGAGCCCGTGTGCTGGTGCCTGCAGTCCCAGCTCCTTAGGAGGCAGAGATGGGAGGATCACTTGAGCTGTGATTGTGCTACTGCACTCCAGCCTGAATAACAGAGTGAGACCCTGTCTCTAAAGTAATAACAATAATAAGATACATAGTAAAGTTTAGAATTAAAGAGAAAGACCCAGAAAAAGAAGAAAAGGACACATTTGCGCAGAGCCACAAAAATGTTAGAATTGACATAGCTGTCATAGGGAGTTGGCTGTTTGCGGGAGTCAGACCAACCAAAACCAGGCCAACTACAATGACAGGGGAGGAGGAATCAGCCTGGGGGTGATTCCTCCAAGCTCTGCCACTGAACTGTGTAGCTTTGGGCATGTCACTAAACCTCACTGGTCACATTCTGCCTGACGCCTTTTGTCCCTTTCACCCCTGATTCCAAGATTCCAGGAGGCCTGCTTAGCGTCCTTTGGAAACTCCATGGATTAATTTACCCATCAGCAATCGATCTACCAGTCTTTCTGATTCACTTCCGATCTGCCTATCATTGCAATGTGACAACAGTCTGGGGTGCCAAGAGGTGTGCTGCGGAGGCATAGGTCACCTGGCTTTTGAGGTCACAGGTCTTTGCAAGGGTCAAAAGAGACTTTGGCACTTTGGGGTACAGGTAGCAGAAGTGAACCTAAAGCATCTAAGACCAAAAGGGAGAGTTTATTATAAGGCGTCAGGGTCTCTCCCAAGAACCACAAGGCAGGGAGATCAGGGATGCCACCCGAGGGCCTGGAGCAGAACCCAGAGAGCCCATACTAACTGGGCAGCATATTTCCCTCTGCCTTTCCAGGGCTGGCTGCATTCTCATTTTTGCCTCCCCCTGTGCATCTTGGTTCATGTAATCAGTGAAGGCTGAATAGCAGCAGTGAATCTCCTTTCTAAATTCATGAGAGGGAGAATGTGATTAGCCCTGCTTGGATGGGACTCCTACCCCTAGACTGCTCAGCCACAGCCAGATGAGCCAAGCATTTATAGACCAAATATAATGTCCCTGAGCTACCTCCTGGTGAGTGTGGTTGGGGGTATCTCAAAGAAGGGGAGGTTGCCCTGACACCCCAAAGAATTGTGTTAGGATACAGGCTTTGACAGCTATGACAAATAGTAGCAGCTTGGACAAGATAGAAATTCATTTCTTGGGTCGGCACTTGTAGCTCAAGCTGCTAAGGCACCAGCAGAGCTGGTGGGTTCGAATCCAGCCCAGGCCTGCCAAAACAACCATGACAACTACAACCGCAAAATGGCCAGGTGTTGTACCAGGCACCTGTAGTCCCAGCTTCTTGGGAGGCTGCGGCAAGAGAATCACTTAAGCCCAGGAGCTGGAGGTTGCTGTGAGCTGTGATACCACGGCAGTCTACTACCCAGGAGACAGCTTGAGGCTCTGTCTCAAAAAAAAACCAAAAAAATTCATTTCTCTCCTATGTCTTACAGTCTTAGTGCAAATAGTCCAAGAGATAATATGGTGGCTGTACAGTGTTAGGGACCCAGGCTCCTTCTAGCTTGTTGCTCTGCTCTTAGGATATTTGCCTTTTACACATGGCTTACCACAACATCCATATCCCAGCCAGGAGAGAAAGAAAGGAGAGGATAGGGAAGGGGCATGCCTTCCTTTAGGTGTACAATTGTTCCAAGACCTTGTTCATATGGCCATATTGCAAGAGAGACTAGAAAATGTTGACATTAGCTAGGTGGTCATGAGTCCAGTCAAAAATTTTACTCCCCTAAAAGAACATCAAATAGATATTGATGAGTAACAGTGTCCTTGGTTCCTACAAACTCACAGGAGTTTTTGTTTCTTCTGACTATTGCCTTGGGAGCAGGTTGTTGCCAAGGAAGAGATGTGATGGCCATGGGAAGAGTGTCTCCTGGGAATGCTTCTGAAGTGTGGCCAGGAGAAGTTTAGACTAAATGATTTCTAAAGTCCTTTTGCACCCTTACACCACTTCTAGAAAGGCCTGGGATGGCATGCCTCTTCCTCTATTCTAACTCAGGGCACAGAAAAGGAAGTTCTTGGGACAGATTGCAGAACTGAATTTGATAACACAGGGTTCTTTAAAGAACAGACTTCCAGAGTTGTGGTTCTCCTCGCCAGAGCCCAGTTCTGCTAAACAGGGGGTGTTGAAGTCATTTCCTTCTGACTCTAGACCCACATATTATGTCCCTGCCTAGCAACCCCATGCTACTGCTGTGCTGAGCCAGCATAGTCATATTAAGTGCCAACTGTGTGCAGGGCACTGCGCTGGCTGCCCTGGGGGAGCCCACAGAGGTGGAAGGTACGTCTACCAGCGCGAGCTGTGCTCTCAGTCCCCAGACTGACCTCGTCTTCAGCCGAGGGCTTCCTGTTCACCAGCAATTGTTTGGTGGAGCAGGAGGCCTCAGTTCCAAGTCAGCGAATGGGGCAGTGAGTCATCATGCATATGGTAAGTGTGCCTTTGCTCATAGGACCTTCACTGCCCTAGCCCTGAACTTCAAGCTTTGGGCAAGAGAAGGGGCTTCCAGAGGGGGCTGATTTTCCTCACTTGATTGCACTGACAGTGTGTCTTTGGGGTATCCAGTGCTGTGTGTGTGTTGGGGATAGTCAACATGGGGATAGCACAAGGGTGGTGCAAAATAACTATGGGAAGATAGGAACTCAAAGTAGACTTTGTAATTTTTGGTCACAAGATGAGGTAGGTTAGGGCCGGGTGTGGTAGCTTACGCCTGCAATCCCAGCACTCTGGGAGGCCGAGACAGGTGAATCACTTGAGCTCACTAGTTTAAGACCAGCCTGAGCAAGAGTGAGACCCTGTCTCTAAAGATAGCCGGGCATTGTGGCGGGCACCTGTAGTCCCAGCTACTCAGAAGGCTGAGACAAGAGGATCGCTTGAGCTGAAAAGTCAGAGGTTGCTGTGAGCTACGATGTCACAGCACTCTACCAGTGGCAAGAAAGTGAGACTCTGTCTCAAAAACAAAACAAAAAAAGAAGTAGGACAGTTGGGAGCAGAAAGAGCTCCAGGGTAGAGGTCAATTTAGGGTCAAACTCTGGCTACAACTGAATTGTGTGACCTTCCATGTACAAACATCTTTTCCCCCAATTTGTAAAAAAAGGGGAATAATAATGCCTTGCTCAACTCACAAAGGTTTACAAAATGGAGAAGAGAAGTGGACTGTGAGCCTTGCAAAGTCAAGGTCTACACGTTATTCATCTCTGTGACCCCCTTGGCACCTATTATAGCACCTTGTACATGCAGTAACTCTTCGGTAAGCCTTTCCTAGATTTAATTAAACAAAAACAAAAACCCTGAAATCACCTGTTCCACCTTACATATAAGGAAACAGAGACCCAGTGAGGGATGGTGACTTGCCTAAGATCACACAGTCTGGCTGGGAAAATTAAATGTCAACCTGACAAGGGCTCTGCATTCAGTCAGCATCAGTGCCCTTCTATTTTAGCTGGCAGTACCAGGAGCAGAATCCAGATCTTTCACCTCTGATACCTCTGTTCTTACACCTCACCATGTCACCTTTGAGTTATTTACCTAAAGTCAGGTAACTTGTTATGCTTGAACTGGGATTAGCTAGCAGGAAAGCTGTTGCTGACACCCTGTCCACCAAGCTGCCCCTGTGCCACAGTTTAACTCAAGGGTTGGCCAGGTTCAGTGGCTCATGCTTATAATCCAAGCGCTTTGGGAGGCTGAGGCCAGAAGAATCTCTTGAGATAAAGAGTTAGAGACCAGCCTGAGCAACACAGCAAGATCCCATCTCTGCAAAATATTAAAAAATTAGCCAGGTTTGGATACAAGTGTCTGTAAGTGGAGGATAACTTGAGCCCAGGAGTTGGAGGTTGGAGTGAGCTGTGATGATGCCACTGCACTCTAGCCAGGGCAACAGAGTGAGACCCTATCTCAAATAAATGAATGAATAAATGAATAAACAACAGTTACAGAGTGGAAGCTCTGGAGTCAGACTACCTGAATTTGATTCCCCAATTCTGCCTCATTTAATCTCTTTGTGCCTTAGCCTTCTCATCTGTAAAATGGGGTTGAAGTTGTATTATACTTCATGAAATTGTTGTGAGAACTAAATGCATTAAAATATGTACTTAGAAGGCTTGGCACTTGTAGCTCAGCAGCTAAGGTGCCAGCCACATACCCTAGGGCTGGCAGGTTCAAACCTGTTCAGACCTGCCAAACAATAATGACAACTACAACCAAAAAGTAGCTGGGCGTTGTGGCAGGTGCCTGTAGTCCCAGCTACTTGGGAGGCTGAGGCAAGAAAATCAATTAAGCCCAAGAGTTTGAGGTTGCTGTGAGCTGTGACACCATGGGACTCTACTGAGGGCAACATAATGAGACTCTGTCTCAAAAAGAAAAAAAATACTTTAAAAATGGTGCCTGTGGCTCAACGGGCGCCAGCCACGTACACTTGAGCTGGCGGGTTCGAATCCTGCCCCGGCCCTCCAAACAACAATGACGGCTGCAGCCAAAAAATGGCCGGGTGTTGTGGTGGGCGCCTGTAGTCCCAGCTACTTGGGAGGTGGAGGCAGGAGACTCGCTTGAGCCCAGGAATTGGAGGTTGCTGTGAGCTGTTATGCCACAGCATTCTACTCAGAGTAACAGCTTGAGGCTCTGTCTCAAAAAAAAAAGTACCTAAAAAAAAAAAAAGTGCCAGGGTGGCGCCTATGGCTCAGTGACTAGGGCACCTGCGCCATATATCAAGGATGGCAGGTTCGAACCCAGCCCTAGCCAAACTGCAACAAAAAATAGCCGTTGTGGTGGGCGCCTGTAGTCCCAGTTACTCGGGAGGCTGAGGCAAGACAATCACCTAAGCCCAAGAGCTGGAGGTTGCTGTGAGCTATGATGCCATGGCACTGTACCAAGGGTGACAAAGTGAGACTCTATCTCTAAAAAAAAAAGTGCCTGGCAAGGCACCAGCCACGTACACCTGAGTTGGCGGGTAGGAATCCAGCCCAGGCCTATCAAACAACAATGACGGCTGCAACCAAAAAAAAAAAAAAAATAGCCGGGGGTTTTGGCGGGCACCTGTAGTCCCAGCAACTTGGGCGGCGGAGGCAGGAGACTCACTTGAGCCCAGGAATTGGAGGTTGCCATGAGCTGTGATGCCACAGCTATCTACCCAGGGGCGAAAGCTTGAGGCTCTTTCTAAAAAAAAAAAAAAAAAAAAAAAGTGCCTGGCAGGTAGTAAGCATATTATCAAGTGTTTGCTATTATCTGAGGTTAATGATTGGTTTTTATTGCTGCAATGGTGACTACAAAGTTGATAACCATGGTTGGCCTTCCCAAAGACAGCCTTTGGATGATGGTAGAATTGGTTATTACTGACTAGGACACAATTCCTTAGGCATTCTAAAGAACTGGGGACTCTATGTGTGAATTCTTTTTTTTTTTTTTTTTTTTTTTGAGACAAGAGTCGCCCTGGGTAAAATGCCGTGGCATCACCACTCACAATCTCTTGTCTTAGCCTCCCAAGTAGCTGGGACTACAGGTGCCCGCCATAAAGCCCGACTATTTTTTGGTTATAATTATCATTGTTGTTTGGGAGGCCCGGGCTGGATTCGAGCCCACCAGCTCTGGTGTATGTGGCTGGCACCCTAGCCACTGAGCTACAGGCACTGAGCCTACATGTAAATTCTTGGAGGATTGGTTTTCTTCCGTCTTTGATAAAGACTCATAAGGATTGAGCACAGTGCCATGCAACCGGCGGGTAATTGGAAAGCAATGCCAACAGCCCCAAGGGACGACCCAGACCTTGGGTGGTCATGCTGTATACATACCACACTGGATGGATGCTATGGACCGAGTCAGGACATCAACTCTCTATAAGCACATTTCCTTTTTCTTTTGAAATCTGTTTCCATTAACATTTGCTCACATTGGAAAGTCAACAGAGGCGGGAGCGGTGGCTCAAGCCTGTAATCCTAGCACTCTGGGAGGCCGGGGCTGGTGGATTGCCTGAGCTCATGAGTTTGAGCAAGAGTGAGACCTTGTCTCTAAAAAAAAAAAAAAATAGCCAAGTGTTGTGGCAGGCGCCTGTAGTACCAGCTACTGGGGAGACTGAGGCAAGGGAATCACTTAAGTCCGGGACTTGGAGGTTACTGCACGCTATGATGCCATGGCACTCTACTGAGGGCGACTAAGCGAGACTCTGTCTCAAAAAAAAAAAAATCAGAAAAGAAAGTCAATGGAACCCCCAGAACAGAGGTGGCGGCTGAATGCCAAAGGACGGAAGCCAGGAAAACTACGTGAGAGGCAGCCTTGGTTGTGCCAAGAATGAGGATGTGATTTCCTATCTCCACCCCCGCAGCGGGCCCCCAGACTCCTTTCATTCCCTTTCCCTTCCACCCCCAGTCCTGTCCACCGCAGGTTTCTGCCTGAAAAAGCAATTAGGAGCCGCTCACACAGGATATTTCCTCCTGACCTACTTCCTGAGCGCAGAGGCAGAATGCTTGCTCTGCTGACAAAGGTAACATTAGCTCAGCATTCTCCCAGCCAAGTCATCCCGACCTGAGTGTCTGTCTCTACTGACAGCCAATTGCCACACCTAAGAGGGGCTTTTCTTAACGGCTTCCAGCGTAGACACCTGGGCTGACTAATCAGACAGGTTCTTGGAGTAAAGCTGAACCTGTTTCCTGGTATAAATGTGCTTTCTGCCCTTTCAGTTGTGTGCTTATTTTTAAAGTTGGTTTTGGACCATTTGCCATGGTCCTAGGAACTGTTCCTGAGATTGTAATTCCAAAGTATTTCTAGTCCGATCGTAATCACCATTATTATTGCCATCATCCCTTGCTGGGTATCTTACATGTTACCCCGCATAAGGACGGCGGTTCTTTTTGTCGTTGTTTGTTTAGCAGGCCCAGGGCTGGTTCGAACCCATCACCTCTGGTGCACGGGGCCAGCACCCTAACCATTGATCTATGGGTGCTCAGCCAGGACAACGGTTCCTAGACTTCAATGTGCATATAAATCACCTCGGAATCTTGATAAAATGCACATTCTGGTTAAGTAGGGCTGGGAGAGGCCTGAGACTCTGCATTTTAACAAGCTCCCAGATAACACTGAGGCTTCTGGTTCTGATTCCTTGAGTGGCAAGATATGAGGAGGCATCTTTTGGTTGCGAGTAGCTGACACCCATGGTGAACTAGTTAAGCAAGAAGAGGAATGTATTACATATATATCGCGTGTCTCACAAAACCAAAGGACAAGATTGCAGCTGGGCCTCAGAAGGAGTTGGAGCCAGGGATTCAAAAGTCTGGATAGTCCTCTCATCCACTTAATTCAATTCATTCTCCTTTCCTCTCTCTGTCTCTTCCTTCCTTTCCCTTCTGTTCTTAGCACCAAAGCAAGTCCACCCACAGTCTTTTTTTCCTCTTGGTTTTGGTTGGCGTTCATCTTCCATCAACTCCCTAAGAAAGTGAACGAAGGAAGTACAATTTTGTGTGCTAACATAATTGAAAACATCTTTCCACTTGTTTGGTAACATGGTTGAATATAGAACTCTAGCTTCTAGTGTGGCTGTGGTGATATCTGATGCCATTTCAATGCCCCATCCTTGGAATCTCACGGCTGAAAGTTTTTAGATTCTTCTCTCTGAACTCCAGTTCCGAAAGTTCACACTGATTTGCCTTGGGGTAGGTGAATTGTTCCTCATTTATTATACTGCTCACTGGGTGAATTCTTTTGACATAAAACTTTATGTTCTCTGCTCTAGAAAAAAAAAATTCTAAGTGAGGTTTTCAGCTAGGTGCTTCCACCTGTCCCCTGTTTCCAATCTGTCAGGGACCTACTGCCCGTGACTAGTCCGTATCACATACCACCCGTGGCTCACCTGGGAGTTCAGACCTTCACCTTGGCTTGTATCTGGTTCAGCCAAGAAGAATCCACTGATTTCACACTTAAATGTTGAGGTGCTGTCAAATTTCTGTACAAATTCTGAATACGTATTCTTGCTCCTTGTTCTTATCCTACTGGGGTCAGTAACAGTTCGTAGACCTTAACCCAGCTGTTCACTGACCACACCGTGAGAGTGCTGCTCCAGAAAATAGCAAACCTCTGGTCTCTTGGGGAAAAGCTGTCAACAAGGCCTTGAGGGGGTGAAGGTGGGGGCCTGGAAGGCCCAGCTGCTCTGTAATAGACTTTCAGCCCATCCGCCCTCTCAGCTCTGCACCTGACTGCTACCTTCCTTGGCATCCTGTGTCCGTACCCAGCACCTCCCTGACTTGCTTGTGCCCTGCCGGTTCCTTTCTGCAGGCAGGAGGCTGCGGCTTCTATTGCTTAGCCAAGACATCTGCTCCTTCTTACTCCGCTTTCTCTCTCTCAATCTCTTTGTCCTTGCAATTTATACTTTTCAAAATCCCTTTACTATTCTTAAGATGATGATACTCTCCAAGCTGATCTACAAATTGAATGTACTCCCTATCCAAATCCCAGGTGACTTCTTCTTGGAAAAGTTTGTCCTAAAATTTGTACAGAATTGCAAGGGACACAAAATAGCTAAAATAACCTTAGCAATGAAGGTGGGAGTGGTTGAGCATAGTGGCTCGCGCCTGTACTCTTAGCACTCCCGGAGGCCGAGGTGGGAGGATCACTTGAGCTCAGGAGTTCCAGACCAGTCTGAATAGAAAAATTAGCTGGGTGTTGTGGTGGATGCCTGTAGTCCCAGCTACTCGGGAGGCTGGGATAGGAGGGTCACTTGAGCCCAGGAGTTTGAGGTTGCTGTGAGCTAGGCTGATGCCACAACATTCTAGCCTGGCCAATAGAGTAAGACTCTTGTCTCCAAAAAGAAAAAAAGAAAAAAAAACAAAAAGAAAAGAAAAAGAAGGTTGGAGGACTCACATGTTCCAATCGCAAAACTTACTACAAAGCTACAGAAATCCATACAGAGTGATACTGGCATAAGGATAGATATATAGATCAATGGAATAGAATTAAGTCCAGAAATAAACCCTTATATTTATTATAAACTGGTTTTTGACAAGAGTGCCCAGATAATTCAATGGGGGAAGGAATAGTCTTTTTAGCAAGTCGTACTGGAACAGCTGGATCTACATGCCAAAGAATGAAGTTAGACGCCTACATCACACTGTCCACAAAAACTAACTCAAAATGGATCATAAAGCTAAATGTAAAAGCTAAAATCAAAAAGGATAGGAAAAAAATGAGTAAATCTTCATGAAGCTTTTCCTTCTTAGACATGACACCAAAAGTATAAGTAACAGGGCAGCGCCTGTGGCTCAGGGAGTAGGGCCCTGGCCCCATATACCAAGGGTGGCAGGTTCAAACCCAGCCCCAGCCAAACTGCAAAAAAAAAAAAAAAAAAATTGTGTTTCAAATGCCACCATCAAGAAAGTGAAAAGAGGGCTCAGTGCCTATAGCTCAGTGGCTAGGGTGCCAGCCACATACACGGGAGCTGGCGGGTTCAAATCCAGCCCGAACCTGCCAAACAAAAATGACTACGCCAAAAAAAAACCCAGCTGGGAGCTATGGCAGGCGCCTGTAGTCCCAGCTACTTGGGAGGCTGAGGCAAGAGAATCGCTTACGCCCAAGAGTTTGAGGTTGCTGTGACACCATGGCACTCTACAGGGAGTAACGAAGTAAGACTCTGTCTCAAAAAAAAAAAAAGGGTGAAAAGAGAACCCTTGGGAAGGGAGAAAATATTTATAAATCATATGTATGATAAGGGACTCATATCTAAAACATATAAAGCACTTTTACAATTCTATAATAAAGAGATATATAACTCAATTTTAAAATGAAGAAATATTTCTAGAGAATAAACCAATGGCCAATAAGCCCATGAAAGGATATTCAACATTGTTAGCCTGTGGGAAATACTATTTGAAACCACAATGAGATACTACTTCACACTCATTAAGAACCTGTTATAAAAAACAAACAAACACATAATAGCAAGTATTGGTAAGGATGTGGGAAAATTGGAACCTCATATATTACTGGTTAGAATGTAAAATGGTGCAGCCACTTTGGAAGACAGTCTGGCAGTTCCTCGAAAAGTTAAATATAGAGTTACTGTCTGACCCAGCAATCCTACTCCTAAGTGTAGGCATTCAACGAGGAATGTTCATAGCAGCATTATTCATAATGGTAAAAAAGTAGGAACAAGTCAAATTTCCATCAGCTGAAGAATGTACAAATAAAACGTGGTTTATCTGTTTAATGAAATACTTATTCGATGATGAAAAGAAATGAAATACTGGGGCAGTGCCTGTGGCTCAAAGGAGTAGGGCGCCAGCCCCATATGCCAGAGGTGGCGGGTTCAAACCCAGCCCCAGCCAAAAACTGCAAAGAAAAGAAAAGAAACAAAATACAAATATATGCTACACCATAAATGAACTTTGAAAACATCATGCTAAGTGAAAGTCACAAAGCACTACATGTTGTACAACCCTACTGATGTGAACTATCCAGAATAGGGAAATCCACACAGGCAGAAAATAGATTAATGGTTGCCTAGGATGGGAGGCGGGTAAGGAAGGGATGGGAACCAGGTTTCTTTTGGGGGTGATGAAAATGTTTTAAAATTGATTGTGTGTGGCAATTGCCTGTAGTCTCAGCTACTTGGGAGGCTGAGGCTAGAGAATGGCTTGAGCCCAAGAGTTTGAGGTTGCTGTGAGCTGTAACACCATAGCACTCCACTGAGGGTGACAAAGTGAGACTCTGTCTCAAAAAAATAAATAAATAAAATAAAATTGGCGGCACCGGCTCGGCGCCTGTGGCTCAACGGGCTAAGGCGCCAGCCACGTACACCTGAGCTGGTGGGTTCAAATCCTGCCCGGGCCCGCCAAACAACAATGACGGCTGCAACCAAAAAATGACCGGGCGTTGTGGCGAGCGCCTGTAGTCCCAGCTACTGGGGAGGTGGAGGCAGGAGACTCGCTTGAGCCCAGGAATTAGAGGTTGCTGTGAGCTGTGATGCTACAGCACTCTATTCAGGGTGACAGCTTGAGGCTCTGTCTCAAAAAAAAAAAAAAAAATTGTTTGAGATGGGCCTCAAGCCAGGCGAGGTTGCTCATGCCTATACTCCTAGCACTCTCGGAGGCCAAGGCAGGAGGATCACCTGAGCTCCTGAGTTTGAGACCAGCCTGAGCCAGAGTGAGACCCTGTCTAAAAATAGCTGGGCGTTGAGGTGGGCTCCTGTAGTCCCAGGTACTTGGGAGGCTGAGGCAAGGGGATGACTTGAGCCCAAGAGTTTGAGGTTGCTGTGAGCTGTGACACAACGGCACTCTACCAAGGGTGACAGCTTGAGACTCTGTCTCAAAAAAAAAAAATGGATCTCACTATGTTGCCAAGGCTGGTCTTAAACTCTTGGCCTCAAACATTTCCCTCACCTCAGCCTCCTAAAGTGCTGGGATTACAGGTGTGAGATACTGTGCCTGGCCCTCAAGATCAATTTTTTTAAATTACATAAATACTATATTAGAACAACCCTAACAAATGAAAAAGAGAAAAGAAAATTAACAGCAATTCTGCCACCTGCCTTGCCATCAGTCTAATTTCAAACCCTTTCTCCACTCCATCCACTGTTTTAAAGCCTCTAGCACACTTTCCCTCAGGACTCTAACCACCTTTTTCTCTTATAGCCTTGACGTTGCATGTCTCCCAGAAGGGTCCAGCTCAGAGGACCTCCCAAGACTCCCTGTGAGAAATCCAGACCTGAGGCATTGAAGCTGGGTGGTAGCCAAGACCCCCCAGTTGTTCAGGAGGTTGAAGGAGTGAATGTGAATCTTGGTGCCAATTTGCCTATGGGCACATTCTCCAAGACAGAGAGCAGGCAGGGAGAGCTGAATGTCAGGGCGCCATCTGGGTAGGAGGGGGCTGGTACCCGAGGGGTGCAAACCGTGGTGTTGGAGGCATCCTGAGTGTGCAGCTGCTCCTGTGCCCAGAGATGGGCACTGCCAACACTGATGCCAGCAAGTGAGAGGGGGACAACGTGGAGAGGAACGTGAGCCCCTGTACCTGTGAGTGCTAAGGTACAGGTCTGACCCGGCTGAGGGGAGAGACAGGAAGCCAAGCCCCAGCAAAGGGGATGGGAGACCTCCGTTCACATCTCCAGACTGTGGTGGGACTGAGTCGTCCTTTGCCCCCAACTCTGTCGAGGCAAGTCAGGGTTCAAGAACATGCTGTGGGATCTTTTTTTTTTCTTTTTGATACAGACTCTCCTTCTGTTGCCTAGGCTAGAGTGCTGTGACACCAGCATAGCTCACAGTAACCTCAAACTCCCAGGTTCAAGCAATCCTCCTGCCTCAGCCTTCCAAGTAGCTGGAACTACAGGTCCCCACCACCACACCTGGCTTATTTTTCCTATTTTTAGTAGAAACAGGCTGTCATTCTTGCTCAGGCTGATCTCGAACTCCTGAGCTCAAGGGATCTTCCTGCCTCAGCCTCCTAGAGTGCTAGGATTGTAAGTGTGAACCATTGCACCAGGCCCATGCTGTGGGATCTGGAAAGTCTCTTAACCTCTCTTTTACTCATCTGTAAATGGGGATAATAATCCCTCCTGCCACCATTGCAGGATGTTGTAAGAGTCAGAGATTGTGCTGTAAAGTCTGCATGGTGGCTAGGAAGCTTACTCTTTTCTTAGGGTCTGTCATCCCAATGAACTTCTAGGATTTAGTGTGGAATTTTTTTAAGTAAATTATTTCACAATATAACTAAAAAGTAATACATAAAATAGAATCCTTGAAAATTTTAGAAAAACTTCAAAATAAAAATAACCTCCAGACTCGGTGCCTGTAGCTCAGTGGTTAGGGCACCAGCCACATAAACTGGGGCTGGTGGGTTCAGACCTGGCCGGGGCCTGCTAAATAACAATGACAACTACAAAAAAAAAAGTAGCTGGACATTGTGGTGGGTGCCTGTAGACCCAAGTACTTGGGAGGCTGAGGCAAGAGAATCACTTAAGCCCGAGAGTTTGAGGTTGCTGTGAGCTGTGATACTACAGCACTCTACCTAGGGAGACATAGTGAGAATCTGTCTCAAAAACAAACAAACAAACAAACAAACCTACAGTCTCAGAAATAACCATTGTTAATAACATTTTCATGTTTCTTCTGTCTTTTGTTCTGAGTACATAGTATCATAAAGAATATGTATTTGGTGTCCTGTTTTGTGTTCTAATAAAATTACTGGGACATTACCCATGTCATTTCAAGTATTACCTCATATCATTTAAAATAACCAGGCGATATCCCACAGTGTGATTATACCACAATTTATTTAACCAATGTCCTGTGGTTAGTTTTGCTTAGGTTATAAAAGTATAGAATGAATATTCTTAAAGCTAAATCTTTGCATATATTTCTTGTTATTTTCCTGAGATAAATTTCTAAAATGGGACTACTATTTCAAATGGTAAGCATATTTTTAAATCTTTTATGCTCCACTGACAAATTATCTGGGGATAGGAAGAGTAAATTTTGTTTTATTTTTATTTTTTATTGTTTTGTTGGAGGTAGGATTTCACTGTCACCCAGGCTGGAGTGTACAGGCATCAGCATAGCTCACTGCAACCTTGAACTCCTGGGCTCAAGCGATCCTCCCACCTCAGCCTCCCAAGTAGCTGGGACTACAGGCATGAGCCACCACACATGGCTAATTTTTTTTTTTTTTTTTTTGAGACAGAGCCTCAAGCTGTTGACCTGGGCAGAGTACCATGGCATCACAGCTCACAGCAACCTCAAACACTTGGGCTTAAGCAATTCTCTTGTCTCAGCCTCCCAAGTAGCTAGGACTATAGGCGCCTGCCACGACGCCCAGCTATTTTTTGGTTGTAGTTGTCATTGTTTGGCAAGGCCAGATTCGGACCCACCAGCTCTGGTGTATGTGGCTGGTGCCCTAAGCCACTGAGCTAAGGGAGCTGAGCTAACACATGGCTAATTTTTAAATTTTTGTGGAGATGGGATCTTATAGTGCTGCCCAGGCTGGTCCTGAACTCCTGGCCTCAAGCAATCCTCTCACTTTGACCTCCAAAGTGCTGGGATTACATGTGTGAGCCACTATGCCCAATGGGAAATACCTTTTAATTTGTGTTTCATCTATTTATTTCAATATTTCTCTCTTTTTTTTGAGACAGAGTCTCACTATGTCACCCTGGATAGAGTGCTGTGGTGTCACAGCTCACAGCAACCTTAAACTCTTGAGCTTAAGTGATTCTCTTGCCTCAGCCTCCCAAGTAGCTGGGACTACAGGCACCTGCCACAACGCCCAGCTATTTTTTGGTTGTAGTTGTCATTGTTGTTTGGCAGGTCTGGGCTGGGTTCGAACACAACAGCTCTGGTGTATGTGACCAGCGCCCTAGCCACTGAGCTACAGGCGCCGAGCCTGTTTAAATATTTATCTCCTTTTCTGCTCATAAAAGATATGTATTTTTGGCTGGGCGTGAACACCGCCGGGCGTTGTGGCGAGTGCCTGTAATCCCAGCTACTTGGGAGGCAAACGGCCAGCGCATCGTTACAAAGAAGGACAATGGAAACAAACAAACAAAAAAAAAAAAAAAAACAAGGAAACTAAGAAAAGTAAAAGCCAGCTGAAAATAAAAGCAAAAAAAAAAAAAAAAAGATATGTATTTTTGCTCAGTGCGATGGCTCATGCCTGTAATCCTAGCACTCTGGGAGGCTAAGGCAGGTGGATTACTTGAGCTCATGAGTTGGAGAAGAGCCTGAGCAAAATCAAGACCCCCTCAACCCCTGTCTCTACTAAAAATAGAAAAACTCAGGCAAGAGGATCACTTGAGCCCAAGTTGGAGGGTGCTATGAGCTATGATGCCCTGGCGCTCTGCCCAGGGTGACAGCTTGATACTCTGTCTCAAAAAAATATGTATATTTTTTCTTGTCAAAAACCTCCAAGCATTGTAGAAATTTATATTAAAAAGGATTTAAAAATCTCCCTTACTACTGTCACTGGAGAGAATGGCTGTTAATGGTTTGGCGTCTATCAGGAGTACCTTGAAGGACTCTAATGAGAGACCGAGATTCGATTGACGGTCGTGTCTTAGATGTCTCCCTCCTTTTTTCCTCATTTCCCACAGCCCGGGCTGAGTCATGGGTGACCTCCTTCTTTGAAGGTGGCCTGTGGCCCAGCCCACAGCAGTCACACCTTTGGCACGGCCCCGTCAGCTAACTGGGGCAAGCTCAGGCAGCCACCTCCTGCCCTCTTGCATCTGCTGGCAGTTTCCCTCTCTGGGCAGAGAATCAGCAGGGTGGGGGTGGGAGAAGAATAGAGTGGTGGACACAGCCACCTGCTAACCTAGGTTTTGCCATTAACCCCCTTGATGCCCAGGGGAGGTGAGTGAAAACACCTGAGACGTAGCCCAGTATGGAAACATCCTTGGGCAGACTAGGAATCAGGTCATTGGTGAAGAACAACCTGTACTATTTCCATGCACACCAAGTTATAGCCGTGGGCTCACACACAGCAGCACTGCGTAGATTCCACGTACCAGTGGCTTTACCTCTTCCTGTTCATTAACACGCTCATTTATTTACAGGAAACGTATCTGCAGATGCTATGAAATGTGGTTATGTAAGAGAGACTGACTTGTTTCTGAAGAGGATCTCCCACCTATACAAATGAGCCCAGAGTTGCAAAGAAAACTCTTAGTAGTGGTTAAAAAAAGGTCCTTTATACTAAGTAGTGTTCACCATTATACTAGAGGGCTTCAAAGGCAAAGGCACTGCCTATAACAGCCCAGCATCTCTCCAAAGGAACAGCGCCCCTGTCACTCACACCATCAATCCAGAGTTAGCTCTACTTTCCTGACAGGGGCTCCTGTAACACATCCTAATGTTAATTGTTAGTGGTAACTCCAGCCAATAGATTCTCCTCTTCTTCTACGTCTCAGAGCCCATCTCCTCAATGAAATCTTCTTGGCCAATGGCAAAAGAAGTAGGAATTTCACTTGGCCCTACTTTGTCTCGAGATACAATTTCTTTGAGACTTCTTTCTTTTTTTGAGATAGAGTCTCACTTGGTCACCCTTGGGAGAGTGCCGTGGCATCTTAGCTCACAGCAACCTCAAACTCTTGGGCTCAAGCCATTCTCTAGCCTCAGCCTCCTGGGTAGCTGAGACTACTGGAGAGACCACAGAGCCCAGCTATCTTGTTCTGATAGGCTGTTGTTCTGGAATCTTGTTCTGGCTCAGGCTGTTCTCAAGCCTGTTCTCATTGCCTGTTCTCTGAGCTCAGGCAATCCACCTGCCTTGGCCTCCCAAGTGCTGGGATTATAGGTGTGAGCCACTGCACCCGGGTCTTTGAGACTTCTTTAATCCATTATATGCATATAACAGCTCCCTGGCTTTATGAAATATGAATAATAGTATATGTTACCTTCATTCTTTGATTTGCCTGGCCTGTTTTCTCTTGTCCATTCCTTTTAACTTTGAAGTCCATCAGTGTCAGACAGTGCTCTCATGTACCGACATGTTCTCAGTACAACCCTTAGTATCTTGAGTAAACCCAAGAGAAATCCCAGAAGTCCATCTATAAGAAAACATGTGATGATAATAGCAATGCAACGATTACTGAGTGCTTTGGATGTACCAGGCACTGTTGTAAGTACTTTACATGCATTAACTCATTTAATCCTCACGACAGTCCTACCAGGAAAGTACCATTACTATTTTCACAATACATGTGAGGAAATGGAGGCACAGAAAGGTCAACTGGCTGGGTGTGGTGGTATGCACCTATAATCCTTGCTACTTGGGAGTATGAAATAGGTAGATCACTTGAGCTCAGGAGTTCAAGGCTACAGTGAGCTATGATTGTGCCACTGAACTCCAGCCTGGGCAACAGAGCAAGACTTCAATATATTTAAAAATTATTAATGACTGGAACCAGAAAAAACCCTGTATGGCTAAGGCAGCTCTTAGCAATAAAAACAAAGCTGGGGGCATCAGCATACTAGAATTTAGGCTATACTACAAGGCCATAGTGGTCAAAACAGCATGGTATTGGCACAAAAATAGAGACATAGACATTTGGAATCAAATAGAAAACCAGGAAATGGGGTGGCACCTGTGGCTCAGTGGGCAGGGTGCTGGCCCCATATACTGAGGGTGGCGGGTTCAAACCCAGCCCCAGCCAAACTGCAACAAAAAAATAGCCAGGCAGGCGGTGCCTGTGGCTCATTGAGTAGGGTGCTGGCCCCATATAATGAAGGTGGCAGGTTCAAACCCAGCCTCTGCCAAACTACAAAAACAGAAAAATAGCTGGGTGTTGTGGCAGGCACCTGTAGTCCCAGCTACTCCAGAGGCTGAGGCAAGAGAATTGCCTAAGCCCCAGGAATTGGAGGTTGCTGTGAGCTGTGTGATGCCACGGCACTCTATTGTGTGCAATAAAGTGAGACTCTGTCTCTACAAAAAAAAAAAGAAAGAAAAGAAAAGAAAACCAGGAAATGAAACTAACATCTTACAGCCACCTAATCTTCGATAAACCAAACAAGAACATACACTGGGGGAAAGAATCCCTATTCAATAAATGGTGCTGGGAGAACGGGATATCCACAAGTAAAAGATTGAAACTGGACCTGCACTCGTCTCCACTCACAAAAATTGACTCAAGATGGACAAAAGACCTAAATTTAAGGCATGAAATGATAAAAATTCTCAAAGTAAACATAGGAAAAACACTTGAAGATAATTGACCAGGGGGGAAGACTTTATGAAGAAGACTTCCATGGCAATTGTAACAACAACAAAAATAAACAAATGGGATTTCATTAAACTGAAAAGCTCCTGTACAGCTAAGGAGACAACAACCAAAGCAAATAGACAACCTACACAGTGGGAAAGGATATTTGCATATTCTGAATCAGACAAAAGCTTGATAACTAGGATCTATAGAGAACTCAAATTAAGCCACATGAAAAAAGCCAACAATCCCATATATCAATGGGCAAGAGACATGAATAGAACCTTCTCTAAAGAAGACAGATGAATGGCTAGCAAATATATGAGAAAATGCTCATCATCCCTAATTATTAGAGAAATGCAAATCAAAACCATTCTGAGATATCATCTAACCCCAGAGAGAATGGCCCACATGACAAAAATCTCAAAACTGCAGATGCTGGTGTGGATGTGGAGAGAAGGGAACACTTTTACACTGCTGGTGGGACTGCAAATGAATACAACCTTTTCAGAAGGAAGTATGGAGAACCCTCAAAAAACTCAAGCTAGACCTCCTATTTGATACTGCAATCCCATTACTGGGCATCTACCCAGAAGGAAAAAAATCCTTTTATCATAAGGACACTTCCACTAGATTGTTTATCGCAGCTCAATTTACAATCGCCAAAATGTGGAAATAGCCTAAATGCCCACCAACCCAGGAATGGATTAACAAGCTGTGGTATATGTACACTATGGAATACATTAGCCATTAAAAAAGATGGAGACTTTACAGCCTTTGTATTAACCTGGATGGAAGTGGAACACATTATTCTTAGTAAATCAACACAAGAATGGAGAAGCATGAATCCCATGTACTCAATTTTGATATGAAGACAATTAATGACCTAGTACATGGTGTGGGGTGCCAGAGGGG
>CAUYRH010062216.1:0-24276 GCA_963574655.1 Perodicticus potto
ATACAGGAGAAGCTAGAGAAGGAGAACCTGGAGTTTGTACCAGGGCTTTTTGGATTAAATTCTTTAATCACTAAGGAAGGAATTGGGAACACAAAGGGTGGAGGCAGGGAGTTTGGGGGGAGCTGGATGGAGGGAAGGTGAAGTTCAATTATGCTCTTGATTTTAATCCCCACATCACTCATCACTTTGTTCTTAAATAAAAGAAGCCTGGGACACAGTAGATAGATAATTCTGTCTTGGTTTATCTTCCTTTAGTTACTGAGGAGGAGGAGGTGGGGATGGGGATATCCAATGATACCTGCTTTTATAACAAAGTGACCCTAAAACCATGGTGCCATTTGTACTGAGATCCCATGATATCAGAGAGCTGGGATTAGAACCAAGTTTCTTCCTATAGGGCCCTTAGAGGCCTTCAGAACCTGTGATGGGGGGAGGTCTGAACACCACACTTCTGCCCACAGTCAGTCACCATGTTGCACATTTCTCACTTAAGAGCTGCTGCTTGCTTTCCTCACTCTGCTCTGGAAGCCTTCAGTAGCTTTGTACTAAGAAATTGAGTCTTTAGATATTCTTTCTGTTCCATATCACCCCAATGTGAAACTCTTTGTGCTTTCTTGGTACCAGGACCCATTTGATTTCCACAGAAGGTTTTTGCATACCATGTCCATAAGTGACTCACAACACACCCACCTTTTTTTTTTTGAGACAAAGTCTCCTGTCACCCTTGGTAGAGTGCTGTAGCATTACAGCTCACAGCAACCTCAAATTCTTGGGCTCAAGTGATTCTCTTGCTTCAGCCTCCCAAGTAGCTGGGACTACAGGCGCCCACCACAATGCCCCAGCTATTTTTTGTTACAGCTGTCATTGTTGGTTAGCTGGCCCAGGCCGGGTTCAAACCCACCAACTTCAATGTATGTGGCTAGCGCCATAACCACTGTGCTATGGGCGCCAAGCCACACCCACTTTTTATTCTGTGTGTGCCACTAGTTCATTAGGGGTCTTTGCTCAGTAGCTGTTTCTTGATGTGAAAAAACTTGGTAAGTCAAGGCAGGAGAGCATAGACAAGTGAAGAAAAGCCTTTCCCAATAAGAATTAGAGATGATGCTTTCACAGTATCTTGGTTTGGTGTTAAGCTAATAGAAAATCACACGTACTGTATGTAGGTTGTATGTGGCCAGCATCTGCTGTAGCTAGCTAATACGATTTTTCCCTTTCCCTGACAATACTGGTGAAGTCCATAAAAGCTGTACAATTCTTGTGAATCTTAGATTACCTGTATTCTTTGTTTTCCTGTCTCCTGCCTCTAACTTACCCCATATAGTTATACCTTTCCAGTGAACAGGTTAGTATTTCTCTACTCACTTCCCCTTCCCCAAACATTCTGAATTAGTTCTCCACACTTTGTCAAATGACATTCTCCCAAGAACTGGAAAGCAAGGAATATCAGAGCCATAAGAAGTAAATGCTCAGGAGTTAATGAAGCTGCTGCTTGTTTACTTGGAAATAGAAGCAAAGCTCTGAAAAGGCAGGTCACTATGATCTGGTCAGCGGCAGGACTAGCCACAGAGTAAAGATGCTTTGGGTCCAGACCCTGGTTTTCCCAGGATGCCTCAGGTGATGTCATTCAAGAACTCCCTCACAGCAGTTGCAGGTGTGTGT
This sequence comes from Perodicticus potto, assembly GCA_963574655.1. Lineage (NCBI taxonomy): Eukaryota > Metazoa > Chordata > Mammalia > Primates > Lorisidae > Perodicticus > Perodicticus potto. The sequence continues at coordinate 1,660 of CAUYRH010062216.1, forward strand.
TCTGCAAGTGAAGGGATGCTCTGACCACAGGTATTCTGGTGTCCATGGCAACAAGGCCTCACAGCTTATAACAGTGGGAGTTCGCAGCTCAACTGGCAACTTGGAGGCAGCATGTCTTTGATAGGAAACTATCTTCTGTCACCTTAGCCATGTATCCAAAACAATCCACCCTTATTCCCTATAGCCATTCCCTCCTGAGAAAGGAAGGAGGGGATGCATTTGTTAGATCCATTTGCACTCCACTGTGTCCTGCAAAATGGAGCTTTGTCCTCTGGTGTCTTAGGTCTAGGTGTCAGCATGGCACCCTGGGCATCGGAAGTCAGCCTCCCTGGCAGCCTGGATGCTGCAGCCAACACAGGCCATGTGAAACCAAACGTCACAACCATCACACTGAACCCAGGCCACTGTCTCTTCTTGAGGCAGGCAGCAACACGGAGCTGCACAGGGCTCCCCTCCCCCACCTGCAGGGGGCGCTGTGGGGACGTTCACAGGGTGCTTTCGAGGACGGCCACGGCGATTTCTGAAGGAAAAGAGATATGGGGTCACTGGAAATCTATAGAAGGCCTAGAGATCTTTTCTCCTGAATAACCATAGGGTGAATTTAGATAGGCTCACTGGACTAATGTGAGTCTGAAATCACATAGGATTGTAGTGTGGGCCTAGAAACTAGTCCTTGGTTGACTCCTTAGTATGGGATATGATTCTCCCTTTGGGTGCAAAGCTAGTAACTGAAAACCTGCAGTGTGAGCCTGCAAGTTCACCATCTGGGGTTAAAGCCACAGAAATGTAAAAGGTAATACTCCTGTCTGCTGACCTGGTTTTATAACCACTGCCCCCCTCACCTAACTCACTTCCTTCTATACATATTTTTCTATTCCTGTTAGAGCTAACCTAGGTCTTGCCATTCTAACGTCTGTTCTGCCTCTGCTTCCTGGAGGAGCCTCCTCCCAGCCAGACGAAATAAGGAGTCAAAAGGCAGTGAGTTATTGAGAGAAGACTGACACATGAGGACTCTTCACTTACCCACTGGGTGTCAGCAGGGCTTTCTCTACACGGAGTTTCTTCCTGGGCTCCATAAGGACTGGTGGGGGGGTCTCAGGAACCTCACTCTCATCATCCAATTCTGCCAAAACTCGGTGAACAGATTTTCTCCGATTTCGTGGGGGTGGGACAGAAGGGGTGGTCCCTACTTCTCCAGGTGGGGTGGGAACAGGCATGCTCTTTGGCCCACTCCGAGAGAAGGTGAGTGGTTGGGGCTGGAGCTTGCTGAGACTGCCGATGGAGTTGAGGATCAGTGTGGCCTTAGGGGTGGGAGAGAGGGTGCTGAGAGGCAGCTGTGGAGCCCCCTGGGAAGGGAGCATGGGCTGGAAACCAACCCCAGCATCTCCTGTAGACCGTGGGATGGTAATGGCAGCAAAGTCTTGAGGTTTGACCCGGACTTGTTGGAACATGAAGTAGAACTCCGAGGGGCTGGTTCCTGGGGGTGCTTCAGGGCCAAAGGTCAGGAGGTCCCCATCACTCAACTCCAATCTATGACCTCTTGGGAGTCGGACATTATTCACCAAAGTCCCTGTTGATGGTGGGGCATCAGATATAGAAAAGGACAAAAACAGAAATGACCAGAGTCAGGAATGGAGAAATCTGGTTCTGTTTGATTTCTGGGGAGCCTGGGAAGAACATGATATCTTCATCATATTCTTTGTCACATTTCTAAGCCCCTCAGCAAGTGATTGCTAGATACCAAGTAATAAACTTCTTGTCCACTGGGAACAAGCTTATTTTTCCTGTGCTTTCCTACAAAGGACTCCTTCCTTCACTCTCCTGAGGTCCAGTCCTTAGACATTCTCACTCTTGCCCAACTCTAACTCAAACTGGTTCAAATCCTGGCTTTACCACTTCACCAGGTATGTGACCCTGAACAAGTTTATTATCCTCCCTGTGCTTTGTTTTCGACTGTAAAATGGGGATGAAATTAGCGCAACCTACATTCAATGCACTTAAAATAGTGACTGGGTCATAACAATAAGCACTAAGACCAGGCTCAGTGGCTCACGCCTGTAATCCTAACACTCTGGGAGGGCAAGATGGGTAGATTGCCTGAGCACATGGGTTGGAGACCAGCCTGAGCAAGAGTGAGACCCTGTCTCTAAAAATAGCCGGGTGTTGTGTGGGCGCCTGTAGTCCCAGCTACTTCGGAGGCTGAGACAAGAGAATCAATCACTTGAGCCCACGAGTTTGAGGTTGCTGTGAGCTATGATGCAACAGCACTTTACTGAGGGTGAGAAAGTGAGACTCTGTCTCTAAAAAAAAAAAGTTAGCCGGGTGTTGTGGCAGGCACCTGTAGTCCCAGCTACTCAGGAGGCTGAGGCAAGAGAATCGCCTAAGCCCAAGAGTTGGAGGTTGCTGTGAGCTGTGTGACGCCATGGCACTCTACCGAGGGCGATAAAGTGAGACTGTCTAAAAAAAAAAAAAGTAAGCACTGAATGAATGTGGGTACTATAGTCTGATACCTACATACCCCAAAAGCTGATTCTGCCAAGAGGCTTTGCCAGGGCAAGTGGCAGAACTCAAAAGTGAGCCTGGGCCTTCTGAGAGTGACTCATTACCCCAAGTCAGGGAGAAAAACATATGCCCAGATCAGTAAAACATAATTCAACATAAAACTGCCCAAAACACGGAATAAAGTGCCTCAGCAAAATTGCAAACTAAATCAAATCTGAACATGGCCCCCACTGTGACACTAATCTGATGATGCCCCAGGCCCTGTATGAGCTAAACTAAACAGACCAACAAGGGTGTCACCTGTAGCTCAGTGGTTAGAGCATCAGTCCCATGTAGCAGGGGTGGCAGGTTCGAACCCAGGCTGGGCCTGCTAAACTAAAATAAAAAAATAGCTGGGCACTGTGGCGGGTGCCTGTAGTCCCAGCTACTTGGGAGGCTGAGGCAAGAGGATCACTTGAACCCAATAGTTTGAGGTTGCTGTGAGCTGATGCCATGGCACTGTACCATGGATGACCAAGTGAGACTCTGTCTCAAAAAAAAAACAAAAAACCGGGCAGCGCCTGTGGCTCAGTGGGTAGGGTGCTGGCCCCATATACTGAGAGTGACGGGTTCAAACCCCACCCTGGCCAGCTAAAACAGCAGTGGCAACTGCAACAAAAATAGCCAGGCAATGTGGCAGGCACCTGTAGTCCCAGCAACTCAGGAGGCTGAGGCAAGAGAATTGCCCTAGCCTATGACCTGGAGGTTGCTGTGAGCTGTGATGCCATGGCACTCTACCGAGGGTGACAAATGAGACTGTGTCTCAAAAAAAAAACCCCACATAAACAGACCAACAACATTCAAGCTTCAGATACTGCACACTTTCTGATACTACTCTTCTGGTGGGAAGATAGGTCTGGACCCTGACCATCCATCTAACCTTATAAGGAATTTAAGAAGCAGATGGTAAGGTCCTGGTGGAGCCCCTTACTCATTCCAGCCTGGAACTTTGTTCAATTGCCCAGGAGGAAAGCTGTGCTGCTTACTGCTCACCTTGGCTGCTGTGGTCCTCCAGGCTGACTCTCCAGTCATCACCCCGGGGCTCAGCATGCAGCTCGGCGTGGACCCCAGAGATGAGGCCAGGGTCCTGCTGGGGACGCAGGGCCACATCACACAGGTCAGCCCTGTGGCCCAAGCGATAGGTGCAGCCAGCACCAGTTGGGGGGTGGAAGGTATAGAGATCACCGCCCTTGCCGCCCCCTATGCGCAGAAGCTGGAAGCAGGGCAGCATGGGCAGTGCCCCCTCTGCACCACCTCTTCCACTTCAGGCATCTATCACCTTTCCCAGTCTCCAGCCATGCGCCGCTGGCTTATGTTCACTTTCCAGTCTGATGCAAACTTGAGCTGTGCTGTGTGCAATTTCACTGAGTAGTGCAAATTCAGAGTACAAGCAGCATAGGCACTCAGTGCAAAATTGGTTGTTAAGCAGACTTCCTATTGAAAAATTCCAGGAAGGTCTTGGTGCAACGCAAAAACAAGAACATGTCCTATAGCATCTCAGTTGAACTGGATCCTCAGGCTGCAGAATGTTTGGGAAGCTTCCAATCTGTGCAATGAAACGATACATTAGGCCACTTCTAGGGAAATAAAAATTGGAAGGTTGTATGTGTATGGGAGGCCCTTTATACAAACATATGATGTACAATTAGAACGTATAACTTCTGTGTAATTTGGAGAAGAGCAGCTTCTTCCTGTCAAACTTGGCTACCCAAATAACGCACCCTTCCTGCTCGCCCGTGCCCCCTCTTCTGGCCAATCCCTCACTCTAACTAATTAGTTTGAACCACCGAGGGAAATGAATTCACTGTCATCCTCCAAAGTCCTTAAGTACTCCAACAAAACGGATCTAAACCCTTGCTTCCTGGGTTCTCCGGGAAAGAGAAAAACAGAGGAAGGAGCTTCCCGCGGTCACGGAAGGCAAACTCGGCCCTTCTCCCCCCAGCCCTATCCCAGTTTCGGATCTACCCGCGCGATGCAGTCTCCAAGGTCTCTTCTTCAGGCAGTGCCAGGCTGTGCAGCGGCCTCAGTACCTCTCGGGATCCTCCGGCAGAGCCGGCGCTCCCGCAGACGTTTGACAGCCAAGAAGCCAGAGCCGGGAGGGGCGCGGCCTCCGCGCGCGGGCAGCGCCGACCCCTCCTTCGGAATTCCCGGGTCCGAACTTCGCGCCAAGCGAGCCCGCCCCCGTGCCGTTTCTGATTGGTCATAGCTTTTGCTCTCCTCCATTTCATTGGGCAATGTGCTGGGCGGGGCGACAATGTCCCGCCTTCTGCTTGTTCTGATTAGCTCACAAGTTTTCCCGGTTCCCGGAGTGGGGAGGAGCCGCCAGGGCGCCGAGAGGTCTGGACACATTAATAGGACCCGGCTGTAGACGCCACCGCGCCTGCGTACACTTTTGCCTGTCCTCCTTCCGGGGCGATTGGGCTTTAGGGTGGCCCGCCAATTCGTCCGCCGTGCGCAGGCGCAGTCAGGGTCGGAGGCCGGGCCGGGCGCGAGACGCGGGGGTGTGGCCACAGCTCCGAGAGGGGCTCTCGCGCTGGTAAGGGGCGTTCGGGAGGAGTCGGTTGGGGGCGGGAAGGGGCTGAGAGGAATGCTGGGGGTGGGGTGGGGTCCGGGGATCTACAGGGGAAGAGGACAGGAGCCGAGTAAAGGGACACATGAGGTTGGAATAGCTTAGCTTAGAGTCCAGCAGGGTCGGTGATATCTTTGTGGAGGAAAGGGGAGAACAGAGTCCGCTAGAGTGCAGGCCACTGAGGGGGAGGGACCAGAATAAATCCTTCAGGAAAAAAAAGCAGAATAGAATGTATGAAGGGACAGGTTAAGAAGCCCAGATTTGGATAAAAAAAATAGATGAATTCATTTTTTAGGAGGGTGAGAGAAAGATCTTGAAGAACCCACTACGCTGTAGGACCCTAGAAAGAGGAGGTGGGTAACAGGAATGGAAGCCAAATGCTAGTAGAGAGAAACTGAGAGGAAGGCTGCAAAAAATATTTGGATGAAATGCCCGGAAGCTGGCTTTTCTGCCCAGGATTTAGCCCTACATCTGGCCACATTCATCTAGGTCCAGGCCTTGGGCCAGCATGGGCCAGCATTTTAACGGGGAAGGACCCAGGAGTCATGGCCTGGTGGCTTCTAGATGGGCCCCCTTCCTGTCTACTTCTTTCTCACTTCCAGCCAGGAACAGAGGGGGTGTAGACACTTAGGGAAGAGGGTAAAGGTACTGCCTAGAATCCTAAAAGTATGAGTAAAGCCTAAGAGCTCCCTCTCACCTTGTCTCTCAGTAAATTCTCTTTACTTCATAGTTATTACTTGGGTTCTACCAGGAACCAGGCTGGGACAAGCAACTAATCTTGGGGAATCTCCAACTTCTTTGAGAGGAGGTAAGAGTCTGGTGGACCTGGTTGTAATTTAAGGATTATAACTTTGTTATTGCATGGGCTTGAAAATTGGAATGTCCTTGTTTCTCCTATTGTCCAGGGGAGTATAGATGGCTGGAGACAAAATCTAGAGCCTTCAAAAAATGTGGAGATGTTTCCACCTTCAGGTTAGTGGGACCAGGCAAGGGGACTGTGATTGCCACTGCCTGAGAAACTGACCATCTTTGCTTTTGTGATTCCTCAGGTTCCAAGGGGTTGATTCCCCCCTCCCACTTCCAAGCTCGGCCCCTTTCAACATCACCAAGAATGGCTCCCACCTGGATCTCAGACATTTCCCTGGTCCCACCCCCAGCCCATCAGGATATCTCCGGGAGGTGGCTGGACACTCAGAGATCTCAAATGACCATGAGGGAACAAGATGTTTCTGGTGATAGGCAGGAGCCAGGGTGGAGAGGCAGGTACAGATCAATCATTACTGTTTTTCTCAGATTTGCTGGCTAGTAACCCTTCTTTACTGAAATAGATTCCTTATCCTATTTCAGCCCTTGGTTACCTAACTTACTCATTTTTACTTAAGCAGTTACTGGTACCTCTAACACAGAAATAACATGACTGTGGTAGGTGCTAGGGATGGGGATAATAAAAAGACAGATCCCAACTTAAATTTTTAATTAATAAGGAATTTAATAACCTAAGGGAAGAGATAGATTGGCCAACAGTCAAATCATTAAGCATAGTAGAAGGAAATGAAGAAGTACAAACTACAGCAGAAGTAGGGACCCAATACTGTGTTAGTGTGGGTTCATTCTCGTGAAGTAGTTGAGGAAAGCCTTTACAAAGTACATGCCATTGGGGCTGGATATGCTATCTGTGTGTGTTTGTAAAAAGTTTTTATTTTTGTTGTTTCCTGTTTGTCTTTTCCCAATTGTACTGGAATGTCATTCTGCCATTACTCTCCAGAGTAGGATTATATCAAAGAGGAAGAGCATGATGAAAAAGGGAGAATACTTTTGGGTATCAGGAAATAGAAACTATTTCTAGTTTGGCTACCAGCTAGGGGACCTTGGCAAGTCACTTCTTTTCCCCAGCCTACAGATCCCTGCTACTTAAAAATTATTCTGGTTCTGGGTCTCAGAGGAAGAGCAATCTCAATAGCCATGGTCTAAGCAGGGTTAAACTTTACATGACACCAATAGACTATTTTCCAAAGATCAGCACTGTTATTTATTGATGTATTGTCATCTCAGACTCCTTATAAAGTATACCTAACAATCAATCCTTTAACTAGTGCCTATCTCACGATACTGATACTGGAAGCCCATGACCTCTCTGCCTGTGCCAGCCTCAAACTTCTCTCTTTTTTTTTTTTTTTTTTGAGACAGAGTCTGACTATGTTGCCCTGGGTAGAGTGCCATGGCGTCACAGCTCACAGCAACCTCCAACTCTTGGGCTTAAGCAATTTTCTTGCCTTGGCCGCCCGAGTATCTGGGACTACAGGCCCCCACCACAATGCCCGGCTATTTTTTGTTGCAGTTGTCGTTTAGCTGGCCTGGGCCGCCGGGTTCAAACCCACCAGCCTCAGTGTATGTGGCTGGTGCCTTAACCACTGTGCTACAGGCACTGAGCCAAACTTCTCATTCTTTTTTTTTTTGGTAGAGACAGAGTCTCACTTTATTGCCCTAAGTGGAGTGCCATGGCGTCACAGCTCACAGCAACCTCCAACTCCTGGGCTTAGGCAATTCTATTGCCTCAGCCTCCCGAGTAGCTGGGACTACATGCGCCCGCCACAACGCCCGGCTATTTTTCCTTTTTTGCATTTTGGCCAAGGCTGGGTTTGAACCCACCACCTTCGGTATGTGGGGCCAGCACCCTACTCAATGAGCCACAGGTGCCGCCCCAAACTTCTCATTCTTAAATCAGAATACAGAAGCTTCCATGTGTTCTTCCAAACTTTCCATCTAGAGTACATACCTAATGATGTGCACATTTGATGTCTAATACATCTGCCTGTACCACATACAGCTAGAGAGATCAGGTTCCATGATCTCAGCCTTTAGCTGTGTGAGCCCAGGCACTGCACATTGATGAATGGTGACAACGATGTAATTGCAGAGATCCCTGTGCCCCAGCTTCATCCCCCCACCTCCTTACATTGGAACAAAGGGATCCTCTTTTTTCTTCTGTCTCCATTTATGCTTTGGGCCACACTCCCAGCATAGGAGACAAGTCTCACCTGTGCCACCCTGTCTTTGAAGATCCCTGGAGCTAGAGGGGTCGCAGGCCTTGAGCCAGCAGGCTGCACTGATCTCTCGGCAACTGCAAGAGCTGCAGCGGCTGGAAGAGGAGGTCCGTGTCCTGCAGGAGACCTCACTGCAGCAGAATATGAGGCTGGAGGCCCAGACCGTGGAGCTAGAGGCTCTGGCACGGGCAGAGAAGGCTGGCCGAGCGGAGGCCGAGGGCCTGCGTGCTGCTTTGGCTGGGGCTGAGGTTGTCCGGAAGAACCTGGAAGAGGGGAACAAGCGAGAACTGGAGGAGTTTCAGAGGCTACACGAAGAGCAGGTGAATATGGGGACAGGAAGATTCAGATTCATAACAGAGAGCTGGGCAGTAGTTTCTTAGCAAAGGGCAGGTATTGCAGAAGAAACCCTTGTGAGCAGAGGAGCAAGGAAAAAACCTAAGTGAACTGGAAAGGAGGAGAACTTGCATGTTTTGTTCTTACTTAGATTGCACTTTTTCCCCAGGATTCAGGTGACTTCCTGCCACTTGAAGCCCTCCTTCCCCTTCCAATAAGAAGTGTGCCAGGTGGCACCCGTAGCTCAGTGGGTAGGGCACAGGCCACACACACTGAGGCTGGCGGGTTCAAACCTGACCCAGGCCAGCTAAAACAACAATGACAACTGCAACAAAAAAAATATCCGGGTGTTGTGGCAGTCGCCTGTAGTCCAACCACTTGGGAGGCTGAGGCAAGAGAATCGCTTAAGCCCAGAGTCGGAGGTTGCTGTGAGCTGTGATGCCATGGCACTCTACCCAGGGCAATAGCTTGAGACTCTGTCTCAAAAAAAAAAAAATAGTGGGCCACTTTACTTCAGGTACCCAGTTCACATGGGGACATTGTGAGATGCCACAGTGGACTGAGGAAGGGAGATTATTCAGTCTGCAAACTCAGTGCTTACTCTTTGCCTTCTCTGAACTCCATGACCAAATCAGCCTAAGTCCCTGCCCTCACCGATGGCGCTGACAGCTTCATGGAGGACACATACATTTGATTTAATCATAACTGATTAATTACACTTGGGAGAAGTGCCTTGAAGGAGAGTCCAAATTAGTCTGGGATTTTGGGAAGGCCACCCTAACCAGTTGACATCTCAGGAAATGAAACTATAAAGGTACTAGAAGAAACCATGGGTGAATTTCCTTTATAATCTTGGAGTAGGGAAGGCCTTTGTACTTGTGAGTCAAAATCCAGAAGCCGTAAAAGATTGATATATTAACTTTATAACATTAACATTAGGAATGACAGAGTTAAAGGACATAAGATTAGAGAAGAATATAGCTCATATCATAGAAAAATGCTAATATGCCTAATATATATTGTATGCCTAGAAAATAGTAAGGTAGGTTCAGCGCCTGTGGCCCAACGGGCTAAGGTGCCAGTCACGTACACCTGAGCTGGCGGGTTCGAAGCCAGCCTGGGCCCGCCAAAACAACAATGACAGCTGCAACCAAAAAAAAAAAAGAAAAAGAAAATGGTAAGGTAAAGACCAGCAATCCAATCAGAAATTGAACAAAAGATAGTTCAAAGAAAAATGTAGATGACCTTCAGATTCATGAAAGAAGCTTAGTAATAAGCTGGCATTTGTGCTGAATGAAGAGATGTATGCGATGGTGTGGGAGCTGGTGTACCCTCAACAGAGCAGCAGGTAGAGGTGAGGGATGGGAGGAGGCCAGAGGGCAGGAGTACAGATATGAGGACTCGGTGCGAAACCTCTGGCTAGATGAGAGCTTGACGCTTTCCCTTAGGAGCAATGAGCCATTGCTGAAAGGTTTTTTTTTGTTTTTTGTTTTGAGACAGAGCCTCAAACTATTGCCCTGGGTAGAGTGCCATGGCATCACAGCTCACAGCAACCTCCAATTCCTGGGCTTAAGTGATTCCCTTGCCTCAGCCTCCCAAGTAGCTAGCACTACTAGCTACTTGGCACCCGTCATAGCACCCAGCTATTTTTTGGTTGTAGTTGTCGTTGTTAGGCAGGCCAAGGCTGGATTCAAACCCGCCAGCTCTGGTGTATGTGGCTGGCACCTTAGCCACTCAAGCTACAGGCGCTGAGCCATGCTGAAAAGTTTGAGTAGGGAAATGATATGATCAGTTTTGAATTTTGTGACTAAAAGACCAGTTTTGTGATTTATATCCTCTAAAATCCCTTCACTATCATATGGAGACAGGGATGGAGGGAGGAAGACCAGGAAGAAGGGTGGCCACTTTGCCTTCCTTTCCAGTCTGTCCCATGACTCCTGGTGGCTCTGACACCCTTATGACCATTTGAGGTGCAGTGACCAAAAGAGATTCCTCCCTTCCTAAAGCTTCATTTCCAATGGGACATGACAGATCATGAACACATATAAGCAAGATACTGTTAGATGCTAAGTGTTCAGGAGAACTTGAACAGGAGATAGGGTGGAGTGTTGGGGGGTGGGTGGGATTAAGGGTCCCAGTGAGTCCTCCCTGAGTCGGGACCATTGCCTGGGGTCTAGGAAGCCAAGAGGAGGCATCTGGGGGTTTGTTTTTTTTGTTTGTTTGTTTGAGATAGAGTCACCCTCGGTAGAGTGCCTTGGCACACCAGCTCATAGCAACCTCAAATTCTTAGGCTTAAACAATTCTCTTGCCTCAGCCTTCCAAGTAGCTGGGACTACAGGCACCTGCTACAATGCCCAGCTATTTTTAGAGATAAGGTGTTGCTCTGGCTCAGACTGGTCTCAAACTCCTAAGCTCAGGCAATCCACCCGTTTTGGCCTCCCAAGTGCTGGGATTACAGGTGTGAGCCATCTCGCCCGGCCTAAGGCATCTGGCTCTTGATAGACTCCCTATGGTTGGAGCTCAGGAGCAGTGGGAGAGTCATGGAGGGTGAGCTCAAAAAGGGCAGAGGACCAGGCTCGGTGGCTCACACCTGTAATCCTGGTACTCTGGGAGACCAAGGCAAGTGGATTGCTTGAGATCACGAGTTTGAGACCAGCCTGACCAAAAATGAGACCCCGTCTCTACTAAAAATAGAAAAACTGAGGCAAGAGGATCGCTTGAGCCCAAGTTGGAGGTTGCTGTGAGCAATGATGCCACGGCACTCTACCCGGGGCAACAGTTTGAGACTCTGTCTCAAAAAAAGAAAAAAAAAGTGGGCAGAGTCCTGGTCACCACGCTCTACAGGTGTAGGGAGACGTCTGGATTTTGTTCTCAGTTAGCCACTGAAGATTTTTGAAGACTAGCTAGGAGATGGTTGCCGTTGTCCAGGCAGGAGATGAGGGTGGCTTACCTTGGGTTGGTGACAATGGAGACGGAGAGACAAAAGGAGGTGAAGATATGTTTCTGGGCAGGTCTGACAGAAACTGCTGAAGGGTTGGAGGATTTCTGGGGAAGGCGAGGTGCCAGGGATGGTCCCTGCTTTCCATGTGCAATTAGTAGGGCCATTCTTTAAGGTCACAGAAGGTAGGAAGGGACAAGGCCAAGTTTGGGGGGGAAGGGTTGAAAGGCCTCTACTGAGCACTATCTTCTCTCCACAGCTGTCCTCCTTGACACAGGCTCACCAGGAGGCTCTTTCCAGTTTGAACAACAAGGCCGAGGGCTTGGAGAAGTCTCTGAGTAGTCTGGAAACAAGGCGGGCGGGAGAAGCAAAGGAGCTGGCTGTGGCCCAGAGGGAGGCCGAACAGCTGCGGAAGCAGCTGAGGTAGGCGGCAGTGGGCACCAAAGAGGGGTCCAGAAATTGGTGGTGTGGCAGGTCTCTAGGCACCCCACGGATGGTTGTCCTATTCCCACCCCAACACTAGCAAGACCCAAGAAGACTTGGAGGCACAGGTGACCCTGGTTGAGAATCTAAGAAAATATGTGGGGGAACAAGTTCCTACCAAGGGTCATAGTCAGATATGGGAACCAGAGCGACAGGAGCTTCTGAAAACTGTACAGGTGAGAGAGTGCAGGGGTACATCTGCGTAGGGGTGGTGGGATGTGTGCCTTTGGGATCAGGTTGAGGCATGGGGTGGCCACTGGAGGAGAATATGGGGTACAGTCCCCAGGAAGGAAGGCAGTGCCTGAGGCAGGAATGGAGACCCTACAGAGGGGCTGCTTCCCCTACGCGCAGCACTTGCAGGAGGACCGGGATGGCCTGCACTCCACTGCTGAGCTGCTGCAGGTGCGGGTGCAGAGCCTCACACACATCCTCGCCCTGCAGGAGGAGGAGCTGACCAGGAAGGTAGGACTCCCCCTGCTCCCCAGGCCCACTCAGCCTCTGCTGGACCCTATCCCTGTTATCCCTAGCCTCCCTCCCTGTGTGCAGAAGAGGTCAGTGTGCCCCACAACCTGCCCAAATCTTTTCTTTTCTTTTCTTTCTTTTTTTTTTTTTTTTTTGAGATAGAGTATCACTTTGTCACCCAGGTTAGAGTGCCATAGCATCACCAACCTCAAGACTCCTGGGCTCCAGTGTTCCTCCTGCCTCAGCTTCTTGAATAGCTGGGGTCACAGGTGCCCATCACCACACCTGCCTAATTTTTCTATTTTCAGTAGAGATGGGGTCCCGCTGCTGCTCAAGCTGGTCTCAAATTCCTGAGTTCAGCAATTCTCCCGCAGTCGCCCAGAGTGCCAGGATTATAGATGTGAGCCACTGTGCTGGCTTGCATCTTTTCTTTGTGAACTCTTTTTCCTGCTCTGTCTCCTATTGCTCAGGCAGGACAAAGAAGAAACAAACATGCCTTCCTCTACTCCCCCAGGATCTCACACTTTCCTCCCCTTCCTTCCACCCTCAGGTTCAACCTTCAGATTCCTTGAAGCCCGAGTTTACCAGAAAGTGGCAGTCATTGCTGAACCGCTGGCGGGAGAAGGTGTTTGCCCTCATGGTGCAGCTTAAGACCCAGGAGCTGGAGCACAGGGACTCTGTTAAGCTGCTAAAGGGACAGGTTGCTGCACTCTCTTTTCTCCCTATGTTCCCCCCACACACATCCGGTTCCTTGCTCCTTCCATAAGAATGGTATTCATTCAAAATATATTTATTGCATGGTTACCACCTTGAACAAAACAGACAAGTCCCTGCTCTCGTGGAGTTTGTATTCCAGAGCTGAAGCACAGAATGCACAAGTAAACAGATACTGTCAAATAATTATATGTGCTGTAAAGAAAAATTCTACATAGACGGAGGGTAGATCTGCCTCAGCTAAGATGGTTGGGGACAGCCTGAGGAGGTGACAGCAGCATCTGAGGGTAGGTGGCATAGTCTAAGCCGCTGAGTCCTGTGGGTGGGTCAGGGGCTGGTTCTTCAAGGTGTGGGCACATGGAAAGTGCTCCTGGAAGGAACATTGGACCCAGACTCCATTCTCAGGAACCTAAGCCTCTGTCTTCCTGCATGCCATTCTGCAAGACCTCTGCACCTGACCCTTCACTCCCAGAGCCCCCCTCAGCCTCCACTCTGGAGATCCCTGCCCAGCTTTTTCTCTTTCCCCAGTTAGCAGAGCTCCAGGAGCAAGTGACAGCCCAGAGCCAGGAGCAGGCCATCCTGCAGCGCTCCCTTCAGGACAGAGCCACTGAGGTGGAGGTGGAGCGGATGAGTGCCAAGGTCTGTGTGTGAACCAGGCAGAGATTCAGGGAGGGCAGCTGGTCCCCAGGTCAAGCTGGTCCCCAGGTCCACCCTGTCCTTCACCATATCCTCCCCAGGCCCTGCAGATGGAGCTGAGCCGTGCCCAGGAGGCCAGGCGCCAGTGGCAGCAGCAGACAGCCGTGGCTGAGGAGCAGCTAAAGCTTGTGGCCAATGCTGTCAGCAGGTATCTAAAGAGGAGGGGTGGGTGGAATAATATTTCTGCCTCTACACTTCCTGGGCACCTTGGAGTTAAGGAATAAGGAGGAGCTAGGCATGGTGTCTCATGCCTGTAATCCTAGCACTTTGGGAGGCTAAGGCAGGAGAATTGCTTGAGCCTAGGAGTTTGAGACCAGCCTTAGGAGTAGTGAGACTCTGTCTCTACAAAAAATAAAAACATCCAGGCATGGTAGCGGGCACCTGTAGTCCCACCTACTTGGGAGGCTGAGGCAGGAGTATCATTTGAGCCAGTGAGTTTGAGGTTGCTGTGAACTAGACTGACACCACTGCACTCTACCCTGGGTAACAGAGTGAGACCCTGTTTCCAAAAAAAAAAAAAAACAAAAACGAAAGAACCAGAAGGGTACAGGCGAAACTTACTAAATGCCGAATACAAATGTCTTCATACAGTAACAAAATGTCCTGAAGGCTGTGTTAAACAGTTTGATGAAAATATTTCAGATTGTATATGAAGCCAGCACATATGTATGCAGCTATGATTTAATAATAAAATAAAATTAAAAAAAAAAAAAAAAAGAACCAGAAGGGACTGGCAAGCTGACCACTAGAAGATGATACAGGACTGAATGTATTTAGCCCTGTGAAAGTTTCTGGGTGTATTTTTTCCTGGAGCAGTCCCCTCCACATTCACACTGTGATCACTTGTTATGAATGAGTAACATTCATATTCGCTGCATATTGGGCTGGTGGTGAGGCCGTGCTTCCTCCTGCAGTTCAATCTAGTAGCACCTTGAGCTAAATAGAACACATGGGAGGCCGAGGCAGGTGGACTAAACTCACAGGTTCAAGACCAGGCTGAGCCAGAATGACACCTCGTCTCTAAAAATAACCAGGCGTTGTGGTGGGCCCCATAGTCCCAGCTACTCGGCAAGAGAATCTCTTGAGCCCAAGAGTTTAAGGTTGCTATGAGCTATGACACCACAGCACTCTACCAAGGGTGACAAAGTGAGGCTTTGTCTCAAAAAAAAAAAAAAAATAGAACACATGGGAAGATCTTTACCTTCAGAATTGTTCAGGATGGGAGCTGTGGATACTTGATCTTTTTCGTTTCTTTCTCTAGTAAAATTTACAAGCATGCCCTGTTGGAAAACATTTTACTCTATTTAGAGCTATATATTTACTTGCTTACTAGATATTCCATCCAAAATGTCAGTTGCCTTCTAAATCAATTGCAAGCCTGTGTCTGTCATACCAACTTCCTAGTTTTTCATCACTGATAATTGTTATATAACCTTTAGAAAAACCTTTAAGGAAAAATCAAAGCTTCCTTGTGCTGGTGATGACCTCTCCTCAGCCTTGAACGTCGAGGTACCTGGGCAGGTCATTGGTATAGAGCTCTTAGCACAGTGACTGGTTTGTAATTTGTGTCTTGTAAATGTTTACTGTTATCATGAGGCTTTTTTTTCTTGTTTTTTTTAGACAGAGCCTCAAGCTGTCACCCTGGGTAGAGCGCTGTGGCATCACAGCTCACAGCAACCTCCAACTCCTGGGCTCAAGCGATTCTCCTGCCTCCGCCTCCCAAGTAGCTGGGACTACAGGCGCCCACCACAACACCTGGCTATTTTTTGGTTGTAGTCGTCATTGTCTTGGCGGGCCCAGGCTGGATTCGAACCCGCCAGCTCAGGTGTATGTGACTGGCGCTTTAGCTGCTTGAGCCACAGGCGCCGAGCCCATGAGGCTTTTCTTGATGGGTCAGATAACAGTTTTTGGTTTAGCAAAATTATGATGCAGGGCAGTGCCTGTGGCTCAAGTAGGGCGCCTCGAGTAGGGCGCTGACCCCATATACCGAGGGTGGCGGGTTCAAACCCGGCCCCAGCCAAAACTGCATCAAAAAATAACCGGGCATTGTGGCGGGCGCCTGTGGTCCCAGCTACTCGGGAGGCTGAGGCAGGAGAATCGCCTAAGCTCATGAGTTGGAGGTTGCTGTGAGCTGTGACTCCACGGCAGTCTACCAAGGACGATAAAATGAGACTCTGTCTCTAAAAAAAAAAAAAAAAAAATTATAATGCAGAGTGAGTCTTTGCCCATTATTTCCTTCTCTTGAATGTGTACTTTGGGAACTAATTCAGCTTTAAAATACTACGAAAGCTTTCAAACATACATGGAATTAGACTATTTATGAGGCATCACCACCTGGGTTCAGCCCATCGCAAGTGCCTCCTACCTCCAGGAGGACAGAAAGATATGCCATAGACAGGGTTTTGCTTTGGTAGTAGTAGATCACAGACATGTTTCTTGCTAATGATTCATTGTCAAAAGTATCCAGACTTAAAGCAATCCAAGCTCAGAATGCTGCTAGGTTTGTTAGATAGTACCTAAATGGCTTGGAGATTTAACAGAAAGTAGCTTTAATAAGGGCTGCCATAGGTGATGGGAGTACCTACTTGGTTTCCAGGTCAAGGTGATCTTTACTGTGTTGCTGGGGATACAACTTTGTCCTCACTTGCTTGTCTGTCAGTGCAGATCTAGACTCTCCTGAGGCAGTCCTTTGACGCTCCTGTGTATAAAGTGTATGGACCTGCCTTTCATTGGTTCCAGAGAATCTATGTTCCTGGGCTTGTTGGACAGCATAACTTTGACCTCTAGTGCATAGCAATGAACAAAATACAGGTTATGAAAAATAAGCTTCACAGGTTGCTTGAAAAGATACACAGTTACTTAATGCATTCTTGGGGCAAGAGCCCTTTAGAAAATTGACAGAAGCTGTGCATTCCTCATGTTTATGACAGAACAAGATAGAGGGGTTATCTGTATGAGACACAGCGAGTACTTTGGGGATGAGGGGAGGCATGGAAGGTCAGTGCCCTGTGCCCTCTCCAGCTCTCAGATCTGGGTTCAGAGCACCGTGACTAAGATGGAACAGGCTGCAGCCCGGCTTCCTAGCCTCAGCAACCGACTCAGCTATGCAGTCCGAAAAGTCCACACCATTCAAGGTGGGTAGGGCAGCCTGCCCCAGCCCCCCAGGATCTGGCCCTCTTCTTCCTGGCCCAGCTCTCTCTGTCCTATGTCCATCTGCTGTCCTCTTCTCACCAGTCATCACATCTCTTTTCCCCTTACTCCCCTGTATCCCCCTTCTCCCTTGCAAACTCATCTCTGTTGTACTCTGCCTTTTACCTCCCAGGCCTGATGGCTCGAAAGCTGGCCCTTGCTCAGCTGCGCCAAGAGAGGTGAAGTTTGGGCACTTTGAGGTAGATGGGGTGGTTGGGGAGGGAGGACTGGGGGCTTAACGGTGTTGGCTACTGGGACCCAAAACCATGAGGAATAAGGAGGGACAGGTAGCCTTACTGGCCAGTCAGCTAGGTGCTCCCCCCAACTCTGCTTGTCTCCCCTGTTCCAGCTGTCCCCCACTCCCACCCCCACCCCCACCAGCCACAGACATAAGCTTTGAGTTGCAGCAGTTGCGGGAAGAACGGAACCGCCTGGATGCAGAACTGCAGCTGAGTGCACACCTTATCCAGCAGGAGGTGGGCCGGGCCCGGGAGCAAGGTACTTCTGGTCCTGGAGTCTGGGAGGATGGAGAGGAGGAGGGAAGACCTGGGATCTAGGGCACATGGGGTTTGGCCTAAGCAAGCATGCTTCCTCCCAGGGGAGGCAGAGCGGCAGCAACTGAGCAAGGTGGCCCAACAGCTGGAGCTGGAGCTGCAGCAGACCCAGGAGTCCCTGGCCAATGTGGGGCTACAGCTGGAAGCAGCTCGCCAGGGACAGCAGGAGAGCACAGAGGAGGCTGCCAGTCTCCGGCAAGAGCTGACTCAACAGCAGGAGATCTACAGGCAAGGTATGGGAGGGGAAGTGGGGGTTCCCTGTGGAGGGCAGAGTGGGAAGTGTGAACTAAGGCTCCTGACACTCCCCATCTGCACCTCATCCCAGCTCTGCAAGAGAAGGTGGCCGAAGTGGAAACTCGGCTGCGGGAGCAGCTCTCAGACACAGAGAGGAGACTGAATGAGGCTTGGAGGGAGCATGCAAAGGCTGGTGAGGTTTGCCAGGGTGGATACGGGCCTTTCAGGAAGAAGGAAGTGCTGAGAAATAAGCTTATTACTTCCCTCTCAAACTTTTAAAAAGGTTTTTATTGAAGTATTCAAGTAACGAAAGCATCAAGGAATAGCACAGGTGAATTCTTACATGGCAAGCCATGTAGCCAGTACCGGATCAAAAAGCAGTACATGACCAAATGCCAGAGTCCCCCAGACCTGTCCCAGTCACTACCCCTGCACAAAGGCCACCATCTTCTAGATGTCTAACACCAGCAATTGCCCTCCCCTGCAAACATTTCAAGCACCTGGACAAGTTAAAAGAATCATGTAACACCGGGCGCTGTGGCTCATGCCTACAAACCTAGCGCTCTGGGAGGCCGAGGCAGGAGGATACCTTGAGCTCAGGAGTTTGAGATCAGCCTGAGTTGATTTTTCTATTTTTTACTAAAGTTAGAAAATTTAGCCAGGGGCTGTGGTGGGCACCTTCAGTCCCAGATATTTGGGAGGTTGAGGCAGGGGGATTTCTTGAACCCAGGAGATTGAGGTTGCTGCAAATGGGACTATAGCCTGGGGAACAGAGTGAAACTCTGACCCCCCCCCAAAAAAAAGGAATTGGCTTGGCGCCTGTGGCTCAAATGGCTAAGGCGCCAGCCACATACACCTGAGCTGATGGGTTTGAATCCAGCCTGGGCCTGCCACACAACAATGATGGCTGCAACAAAAAATAGCTGGGCATTGTGGTGGGCGCCTATAATCCCAGCTACTTGGGAGGCAGAGGCAGGAGAATCGCTTGAGCCCAGGAGTTGGAGGTTGCTGTGGGCTGTGATGCCATGGCACTCTATCCAGGGCGACAGCTTGAGGCTCTGTCTCAAAAAAAAAAAAAAGGAATCATGTAGTGAATATTCATATGTCTTCTCTAACTTGCTGTAGCAGTTAACATTTGTCATACTTGATCTCTTATCTATATACGTGTATACACATTTAAATATATTTACATAATATATAATATATATAGGAGCCATTTAAAGTAAGTAGCAAACATGGTTGTTCAGCTGTATCTCCCACAAATAGGAAATTCTCCTGTGTAGCTGTATTACCATTATCATGCTTTATTTTGAGACAGAGCCTCAAGCTGTCACCCTGGATAGAGTGCTGTGGCATCACAGCTCACAGCAACCTCTAATTCCTGGGCTCAAGCAAGTCTCTTGCCTCTGCTTCCCAAGTAGCTGAGACTACAGACGCCCTCCACAGCGCCCGGTCATTTTTTGGTTGCAGCTGTCATTGTTTGGCTGGCCTGGGCTGGATTCAAAACTGCCAGCTCAGGTGTACGTGGCTGGTGCCTTAGCCTGTTGAGCCACAAGCGCCGAGCCACCATTATCATGCTTTAAGAAAATGAATACTAATTGCACAAAATCTAATATCCAGTCCATACTCAGATTTCCTCTAAGGATCTCTGGGATGGTTTAGAATGGGAAGGTACTTTGGGTTCATAGATACCCAGGATCCTAGAGCATCAGCCCATTTCTCCCATTGTATGGAAGGGACAAGAGTTCTACAGAGCTGAACCATTTCCTCAAGTCACAGAGCTGGTGATCCCTGCCTATCATTCCAGTCTTGTTTTCATGGGAACTGGCTGCCTCCTGGCTGACTCACACCTGTCCCCTCTGTGCCTTGGCTTCTGTATAGTGGTCTCCCTGCGCCAGATCCAGCACAAAGCCACCCGGGAAAAGGAGCGGAACCAGGAGCTCAGGCGTCTACAAGAGGAGGCCCGGAAGGAAGAGGCACAACGACTGACCCGGCGTGTTCAGGAGCTGGAGAGGGACAAGAACCTCATGCTGGTAGGGGACAGCAGAGACCAGGGCCATGTTGGGCAGGTTCGGGGATAAAAGTGTGGAAAGAGGACAGGGAGGCTTTCCCTGGGCTAGGTGGCGTTTAACCCTGTCCTTCCCAGGCCACCTTGCAGCAGGAGGGTCTCCTCTCCCATTACAAGCAGCAGCGACTGTTGGCCGTTTTTCCTTCCTTGTTGGACAAGGAGAAATCTGTGGAATCCAGTCCCAGGCCTCCAGCACCTGGTCCTCCAGCCTTAGCTCATCCTATCCGGGAATCCATAAAAGGTAATGGGCTGAACACAGAGGGACAAATGGGGGCACTTGAGGAACTTTTGCACTTGGAACTTTTGCACTTTTTCACCTTGTTGTCATGATCCTACAGAGCAGTGGTTCTTAGCCTTCCTGTTGCCGCGATGTATTTTTATTGTTAAAAAGGGGTCGCAACCCACAGGCTCTTTTCTCAAAGAGCCTCTTTAGAGGTTCTCAGACCTTTTTTTTTTTTTTTTTTTTTGAGACAGAGCCTCAAGCTGTCACCCTGGAGAGAGTGCTGTGGCATCACAGCTCACAGCAACTTCCTATTCCTGGGCTCAAGCGAGTCTCCTGCCTCCACTTCCCAAGTAGCTGGGACTACAGGCACCTGCCACAATGCCCGGCCATTTTTTGGTTGCAGCCTTCATTGTTGTTTGGCAGGCCCAGGCTGGATTCAAACCCGCCAGCTCAGGTGTACGTGACTGGGACCTTAGCTGCTTGAGCCACAGGCACCGAGCCGGCTCTCAGACTTTTTTATTCACACCTACCTTGGACCAAATACCCTTCTCCCTCCTAAACTTCATGGCCTGTGCCAGCTTTTCACTGTGTAACCAAAAGAGCCCTGTCTTGTCTGATGCCCATCCTTTGCTGTCTTCTTTCCCAGGGTCCCTCTCTGTCCTGCTCGATGACCTACAGGGCCTGAGTGAGGCCATTTCCAAAGAAGAAGCTGTTTTACAAGATGACAACTTGAACCCTCCAGCCCCGCTTGGACAAAGGCTGAGCAGCTAAGCAGCTGAGAGTTAGAGGGAAGCCAGCCTCAGGGCTGGGAGGATCCTTGAGAGGGGGGCAGGGCCAGGCCAGTCTCTTCCCCACCCAGCGGCTGGCTGCGCTGGCAACACTAGCTAACACGGATTCTGAATTCTGCACCGAATAAAGATGACTACAGTAGGAGCCATTGTTTGCAAATGTTGTCTCTGGGAATATGTGAGAATTCTTCCTGCACCCATCTCTTCTTCTGAAGATGTGAGAAGTGGTCCCACACATTGCTCTATCTCTAGATGATATCTTTTTCAAAACCCCTTTCCTAAGCTGCTTTGAAAGTTTTTTGAGAAGCTGTCATTTTCTTTATTCTCAACTTTTGTTTTAAAACACTTTTGCTCTGGGGCAGTGCCTGTGGCTCAAAGGAATAGGGTACCAGCCCCATATACCGGAGGTGGAGGGTTCAAACCTCGCCCTGGCCAAAAACTGCAGGGAAAAAAAAAAAAAAAAAGCACTTTTGCTCTGGAAGATGATAAATGCCAGGAGTGAGGAAAATAAAACATTCGTTCAACAGGATGTCAGAACCAGGCATTGCGTAGCCTGGCCTGGCAGTGGACTGGGTGGGCCCTCGGTGCTTACACTGCAGTAGGAGAGACCTACCATAGATAGGACCGAAGTAGACAAACAAGATCATATCACACAATAAGTGCTGGGAAAAGAAAGTACAATCCAATGATCTAATAGAAACTCACTCTGGAGCGAGGCAGCATTCACTGAAGGAACAGGAAGGGGCTCTGAGGAAGGAACCCTGTGCTGAGGACCACGTGAAGTGTACCCACCTGAGGGGAGTGGGCTGCAGAGGCTAAGGGGGCACAGTGGGGAGAGTGATTGAGGATGCTGGGGGGAGGCCAAGCTGTGGCAGAGTTTAGATTTTATTTTAAGTCAGAAGAAAGTTTGGAAAGCTGGGTGCTGTGCCTCATGCCTGCAATTCCAGCACTATGGGGGGCCAGAGGGAAGAAAGATTGCTTGAGGCCAGGAGTTCAAGACCATCCTAGGGAACATAGCAAGACCCCCATCTCTACAAAATATAAAAACAATTAGCTGCATTTGGTGGTGCACACCTATAGTCCCCTGTATCACACACACACACACACACACACTTACATCTCTTTAAAAAAAACAAATAGCCCCAGGGCTGGGCACGGTGCCTCACACCTGTAATCTCAGAACTTCAGGAGGCCGAGGTGGGTGAATCACCTGAGCTCACGAGTTCAAGACAGCTTGAGCTAGAGTGAGACCCCATTTCTAAAAATAGCTAGGCATTGTGGCTGGTGCTTGTAGTTCCAGCACTTAGGAGAGCTGAGGGAAAGCCAGCCTTGATTGAAGAGAATCACTTGAGCCCCAGTTAGAGGTTGCTTTGGACCTATGATGCCACAGCACTCTACTGTGGGTGGCAAAGGGAGACTCAAAAAAAAGCCCCAAGAGTACTTTTGTTTTTTTTTCTGAGTCTCACTCTGTCACCCTGAGTAGAGTGCCATGGCATCATCATAGCTCACCACAACCTCAAACTCTTGGGCTCAAGTGATCCTCTTCCCTCAACCTCCTAAGTAGCTGTGACTACAGGTGCCCACCATGATTCCCAGCTATTTTTTTCTATTTGTAGCTGGTGGTAAAAAGGCAATGTACCCGCTTTGGCTACACAGAGTGTTAGGATTATAGCCATGAGCCTACTTTTTTTTCTTGAGACAGTCTTGCTCTGTTGCCCTGGGTAGAATGCAGTGGCATCATAGCTCACAGCAACCTCAAATTCCTCAGCTTAAGTGATTCT
>CAUYRH010062222.1:0-12071 GCA_963574655.1 Perodicticus potto
CCGGCCCCATATACTGAGGGCTGTGGGTTCAAACCCAGCCCTGGCCGAACTGCATCAAAAATTAGCCGGGTGCTGTGGTGGGCACCTGTAGTCCCAGCTACCTGGGAGGCTGAGGCAAGAGAATCGCTCAAGCCTAAGAGGTGGAAGTTACTGTGAGCTGTGACTCCACAGCACTCTACCAAGGGCGATAGAGTGAGACTCTGTCTCCACAAAAAAAAAAAAGAGTAAGTTAAATGTTGCAGAAAAGAGGAAAGAATAACACATCAGAACCTATCAGCATAGATAATAGATATCAACGAAGTGTAAAACAGAAAAGCAATAGAGAAAAATCAATGAAACAAAAAGTTGATTTTTAAGAAGATAAATAAAATTGACAAATCTCTAGCCAGACTGATAAGTGAAAAAAGATACAGTATGCAAATTATGAATATGAATAATGAGAGAAGTGACATCACTATAGATTATACTGATATTAATAGAGGATATTGAGGGAATATTATGAACAAATTTATGTCAATAAATTCAACAACCGAGAAAAATGGACAATTCACGTTGAATGACCCAAACTATTAAGCTTACTTAAGAAGAAATAGTCTGAATAATCCTATTATCAAAGAAATTGGCTTTATAGTTAAAAATCTTTCCATGAAGAGTGACAGTCCCAGATGGCTTCATTGAGAATTCTACTAAGCTTTTTTAGGAAAGAACTTATACCATTCCTAATAAATTCTTCCAGAAGACTGAAGAGAGAAAGATACATCCCAACTCTTTCTGTGAGGTCAGCATTATCCTGATACCAGAATCAGGTAAAGACATTCTAACAAAAGAAAATTACAGACTAATATCCCTCATGAACATAGATTCAAACATTCTAAAGGAAAAGGAACTCACAATCCTTTACTGTAATAAAACCCCAATGTTTCTCTCAATTCAGTTGAGGTTTTGGTAGAAAGCCACATGCTTTTATATTTTTAATAAAGTATCTACTATAAATGTATATTTTGGAGTTTGGTGTTCTTCCTTAGAAACCCATTCACTGTGAGGAAGCACTGGAACATAAAAAAAAGCCACAAACAGAACCGGCTTTGCCCCTGGGAAGTTTTATAGCTGCTTTCACTATGTAAAGATAGGAGTCTGGCCACCTCTGCTTATGTATCATTTAATATATTTGACAGTCTCAATAATATTTAACTTTAAAGTGAGGTTAATTCTTTGTTTCCTTTGGCAATCACTTTTACATTTTTTAAGGACAGAAGTTATTACCTTCCTTAGTTCCAGAATTTAAAAATTCCTTCTAGAATATATTTTATTTATGATATTTATAATATTTCACCTACTTTGCCTTATTTCTCCTGAACTTTGTTAAGGTTTTCATTCATGAAGGTACTACATAAAAGAAATATACTATATCTGCATTTAAAAGTTGATTTGAATTCAATAAAAAAAAAAGTTGATTTGATTTCTATTCTATATTTTGTTGACGATCCAATCTGTTGAAGAAATGTATACAATTTTAATGTTTGTTATTTTTTCATGATTATCTTAATGTATGATAATCTTTACTAATAAAATTATGAACCAAATACATTTTATTCATATATTGTTTTACTAGAAGTATTCTGGTTAACTTTTGAATTTATACCAGTTTATCATGTCTTTAGTTAATTGACTATTTTTATTTATTCAATTATTAGTAATATTTAAATAGTGGGTTTTTGTTTTTCTTTGAGATAGGGTTTCACTCTGTTGCTCAGGCTAGAATACTATGGCATTGTCATACCTCACTTCAACCTCAAACTCCTGCTTAAGCAACCCTCCTGCCTCAGCTTCTACAGTAGACCTCCGGAGTAGCTGAGACTACAGTCACATGCCACCATACCCAGCTATTTTTTTTTCTATTTTTTTTTGGAGAGATGGGATTTTTCCTTTTAATTTTTATTTATTTATTTTTTGAGACAGAGTCTCACTATGTTGCCTGTGGTAGAGTGCTGTGGTGTCACAGCTCACAGCAACCTCCAACTCTTGGGCTGAAGTGATTCTCTTGCCTCAGCCTACCAAGTAGCTGGTACTACAGGTACCTGCCACAACACCTTTTTTTTTTTTTTTTTTTTGTAATCGTCATTGTTGTTTGGCAGGCCCAGGCTGGTTTCGAACCTGCCAGCCCTGGTGTATGTGGCTGGCTCCCTAGCTGCTGAGCTACAGGCGCTGAGCTGAGATGGGATTTTTCTGTTTTGCACAGGCTGGTCTTAAACTCCTGGCCACAAGCAATCCTCCTGCTTCAGCCTCCCAAAGTGCTAATATTACAGGTGTGAGCCACTACTAAATACTTTTGTTATTTAAAGGATGCATGTAATACTATTCTTGATCCACAGAGGGATACTGATTTTCTTTTGTTTTTCTTTTTTTTTTTTTCAGTTTTCATGTTTGTTTTAACTCTTCCCCCTGACCATGTAAAAAGTCCTTTTTAAGGCTCGGCGCCTGTGGCTCAGTGGGCTAAGGTGCCAGCCATGTACACCTGAGCTGGTGGGTTTGAATCCAGCCCGGGCCGCAACAACGATGGCTGCAACCTAAAAATGGCCGGGCGTTGTGGTGGGCACCTGCCGCCACAGCTACTTGGGAGGTGGAGGCAAGAGACTCGCTTGAGCCCAGGAATTGGAGGTTGCTGTGAACTGTGATGCCACAGCACTCTATCCAGGGTGACAGCTTGAGGCTCTGTCTCAAAAAAAAAAAAAAAAGTACTTTTTAAAAGTAAAGATTCTGGGCGAGTGCAGTGGCTCACGCCTGTAATCCCAGCACTCTGAGAGGCCGAGGCACATGGGTTGCTTCAGCTCAGGAGTTTGAGACCAGGCTGAGCAAGAGTTAGACCCCATCTCTAAAATAGCTGAGTACTGTGGCTGTGGCCTATAGTCCTAACTACTCAGGTGGCTGAGATACGGGGATCTCTTGAGCCCAAGAGTTTGACGTTGCTGTGACAAAGTGAGACTCTGTATCAAAAAAAAGTGGTGCTGTGGCGGACTCCTATAGTCCCAGCTACCTGGGAGGCTGAGGCAAGAGAATCGCCTAAGGCCAAGAGCTAGAGGTTGCTGTGAGCTGTGACTCCACAGCACTCTACCAAGGGCGATAGAGTGAGACTCTGTCTCTACAAAAAAAAAAAAAAAAAAAAAATTGTATTTAGGGGCGGCGCCTGTGGCTCAGTGAGTAGGGTGCCGGACCCATATGCCAGATGTATCAAAAAAAAGTAAAGATTCCGCCAAGATTACTAAGTCCCTCCTGAAGTTACTGTTTTTTATTGACACTTTTAATTTTGAAACATAAAAATTTTACATTAAATTAACTTATACAATCGTATGGGTTTTATTAAAATATACGTTGTAATTTATTTTTGCAAATATAACCTTATTAACACTATTGGTACAGTAATCATTTAGGTAAAATTATGCCATTGTAAAACTGTATGCCACGTAAGAGTGAAGAAAAATCTGTTTAGTGGGATACTGAAGATTTTATTGTGGTAATTCAGAGTGCTTTGATTGTGCAAGGAGATGAGAAATAAATTAAGGATATAATTGGAGAAAGTGCTACCTTAATGACTCTGCAAAGGTTATATTCAAATAATTATCCTGCATTTATAGAGTGTTAAGGTAGATAACTAAGATAACAAATGTAACCCTAAAACTGTTTTGGAAAACCTCTACTATAACAACAAAACTAATCATATTAACTAATAATAATAAGAAATATTACTACTACTATTATCACCATTTGTTGAGCAACTATTTGGATCATTAATTGAATCCATTAGGCAATACAAATCTTTTATTTCATTTAACCCTTACCATAGTACTATAATCTAAGAGTTACTGTCTTCATTATACCAAATAAAGATAGTTCCGTAGTTTTCTTTTATGGAACCATATCTCATTGCTTATCCATATGGTTCAGGTAGGGTTGTTCCCAGCCTCAGGTTCCAAAAGCGGTGATCAAGCTTATGTCTAGTCAATTTAAAAACCTCATCCCACTGGCCAGAATGTTTGTTCTAATGGGGGAAAATGAACCAAATTGAGCCAGTGAGTCCTTCCCTAAGACTATTTCTGGAACTATTGCTATTTCCAGTAAATAGAGTATAAGTATTGTATGGTCTATCTCAGAAAGACTGCTGCAATACTTATGGAACAAGATTTGAAGTTCAATTGCTAGCATACTTGTACTAATAGCCCTTGTACTTTCTGTGTTCCTAAAGTTATGATGGAAAGTTGGGACCATTCAAGAGCATGCCTGAGCACTGATCCATAAAGTGATGTTTTCCTACCTGCTTCAGTTTCATACTAAGCCTAAATATCAGTGAAATCATGGTTTTGATAGGCCAGATGTATTTTATTTATGATATACATTAAAATAAACATATTGACAATTAAGAAAGTTTTATCTGTGTATCACCTACAATAATTTTTTCCCAATATTTTGGGAAATACTGAACTATAGAAAATGTCACATTGTCCTGTGTTATTTAGAACGCTGCTTTTATTTGTGCATTTGTGTTTAAAGTCCTACCTTTACTGAATGGAAACATCTCCCTTCAGAAAAAGAGAAGCTCCCATGAGCAATTATGGGGGAAATGAAGCCCACCTAGAAGAAGGAAGAGACCCCTTTGATTTATTTTTAGATTGTATTTTGAGCGAAACATGGATATGAAGCAGTTTTGAGGTGGTTCCTCTTTGCATGTTTGATAATGTATTTCTCTTGTAATCTATATCATTTTTTTGGAGTTCACCAATAGCTCTGGGCAAGTGGAGGCTATAGCCTAAAGCAGGAGTGGGGAACCTCCTTAGTGTGGCCTTTTGACTGAATTCAAGTTTTACAGAGCAAATCCTGTTCTTTTTATTAACACATTTTTGTGCACTTTTTAATTTATATTTTATTTTAAAAATGAATGTATTTAAAATGCCAAAGAATGAAACAATCCTCCCAGATTGACCAGAACATTAAAACATTAATAAACACACAAGGGCTAAATTGACAGCTGCTATGCCCATGATTTAGTTCTAACTTGCCTGGCTGGTGCTCCTACTGCATGAGGCTAGTTGGTGAGGCTAGTTATGGGGGTTGAGTATACCAGTGTGTTATCAGCTTTTGACAAAGATGCACTGTGTTTTTGTCTGAAGTAGAATTTGTGAATGGGAACAAAGCTCAAAACCATTTTTTAAATTTTGTCTGCTTAACAAAGAAGACCAAGAGAATACTGAAGGAAGAAAACAGATTTTTTTCGAGGCTTGGGAATTGCAATATTGTTTCTGCTAAACATAAGATGATCTGCTTGCTTTGTGAGTACTGTTATATCAACATTAAAGAAATTCACTGCTTATCAGCATTATAATACTCATAAGGAACACAAAGGTTAGAGGAAGAGGAGGGACAACTTATATTGCAGAAATTAAAAGATGAAAAGGAAAAGTAAAGACAAATATTTTAACCAGCAATAATTAAAGCAACTTATAAGCTAGCTTATACGCTACGGGAAAAAAGAGAAACCATTCAGTGATCTAGAAATTGTGAAAAAATGCATTGTCAAAGTTGTGGGATGCTTAGACCCTGATAACATTTCTAAGTACAAACAGCTGCCTCTTTTAAGGAGAACTATAACCAATCATCTGCATGAATTAGACTTCAGCTTAAGAGAACAACTTCATGCAATACTTCAAAAGGAAAATACATATTACTTAACAGCTTTAGATGAATTAACTGGTACTACTGACGTGGAACAGGTTTTATATTTCATTTGGTTCATAGCAGATGATTTTCTTTGCTACAAAGAGTTATTTGCTTTGGGTACTTTTGTGAACAGAACATGGGGAATAGATATCTTCAACAATTTTCAAGATAAATGTCTTAAAGTTGGACTGAATTTGGTAAATTTAGTAAGTGCGTGGACAGACGACATTGTACCTTCCATGATAGGAAAATATGAAGGGTATATTGCATAGAAAAAAAGTCTTAACAAATCCAATGCTCTCATTTTTTTTCATTGTTATCTTGCATTAGCAAAATCTGTGCTAAAGCTGCTATATTTTTAAGTGACACTTTGCAACTAATTATGAGTATTGTTAATTATGTTCATGCAAACATAAGACGGCATGGGTCAGTTTTGTAACATGGTAAAGTTGAACAATTGGATATTCAATGTGGATTTGCTGTATCTTTCGAAAGTGTGTTGGTTATCTTAAGAACAGATGTTAGTCAAAATTTTATCTCTGTGAGAACAGATAAGCAAATTTTATGAAGAACAGAATCAGTGATGTGAATTATTGAAAGAGGATTTCTACAGGAATGCAGCATTTCTGTATGATATGTAAAATCAAAATGATTTGGACATTTCTTTGCAAGGTAAAACTAAGTCAATATATGACATGTTGCAAAAAATCCAAGCACTTATTCTTCAAAAGGAAATCTCAGATGACATTTTTCCCAGCTAGCAAAGGTGAGGAGGATGATACATGTGAATTATTTGAAGAATATGCAACTGTTACATGTATACACTGGCTAATTGGAGAATATAATGAGATGTTCACTGATTTTGAGAATCATGACAGCACACTCAAATTAGCATTTCAGCCTCACCTATTTGGTATCACCAAGACACCTAAAGAACTACATGTGGAATTGATTGAGCTCTCAGTAGATGACATTTAAAGTCATTGTTTGATACTAAGAAAGATCCATTTGAAATATGAAAAAATGCAGTAGAATATTCACAGTTCTGGCAATATGCCAGAAAAATGCTTTTTGCCTTTAAGCCACTTAATTGGTATGAGTCTACATTCTTCTACCTAACCCAAATCAAGATGCCCTCAAGGTCATAAATGACTGACACCCATCTAGAGGATCAACTGAAACTATGGACCTCCATGCTGCAACCAAATATTCAAATGTTTTCCAACAAAAAACAGACTTGGCAAAGTTATTAAAACCTTAATTAACTTTAAAATTAACATTGTTCTCATTTTTTAAAATTATTAAATACATAGTAGTAAAATTTTTACAAAATAATGTATGCTTTAAAGCATATCTAATTGAAGTTTCTTGAATGTGGCCTTATTTGATTGCAACTAAACTAATGTGCCTTCCATCATGAAAAGCTTCCCTACCCCTAAAGTCTCCACTTAGAATACATTTTTTTCACTCTTCCTGTTCAAATAAGACCTTTCGTTTTTGTTGCCTTCTGTTAATTCTCCCAGATTGAACTTGTGAGGTCAGGCCCAGGTCTGTTTACTAGTGTATCTGCAGTACCATGCCAGTGCTCACCACAGGGCAGGGGACAGGGAATATTTGCTGAATCCATGAGTGAATGAGTGAATGAAAGCAAACTCATACCAGCATGGCCGGTCAAACACTGGAATGGCCAGGAGTAGTTATGAGATGTCTTTAATGTCATATTATCAGTGACAGAACTGGGACTTACAAGTCTTTTCCCCCTCACACTGTTGATCCCTGAAATATATTTGTTGAATAAATGAGTTAATAAAAGAACAAAATATATGTTCTCATAAACTCTTGCTTTTTATTGCTTATTAAAGGAATATTTTAAAGAGAGACAAACTACCTTTGTGGCTTAATGTTGTTGGGAACTAAGTGGAGATGGAGGGAATGAGGAAATAGAATGGACAGATTTAGAATGAAATGTCTTTAAGTTCTTAGAAGTAGATGCATAGTTTAAGAGTAATTTAATAATAGAATGGCAGTGGATGTCTTAAACTAGCTCACAATCCCGTGATTGTTTTTGTCATAAAAATGTGATTAATAAGAAGCTTGTCTCACTCTGGAAAATGCTTTTTGTGAAATCTATATTTTCATACACAATGCACCAAAACATTTGTTTCTATTTACCTTGAAAAAAAATCCCCTTCAGAGATAGCATGCAGAGAGCAGCCATCTGTTCAGGATTACACTTTTGAATTGCTGTTTCTCTGAACTCGTCTGACTCTGTGTATGCTAACCAAAAAAATAAGGACTGTTTTCCTCCTTTATCAAATTCATTTTTCAACTCTGTCATAAGGATGTATTTATTTTCTACCTAGTATGCATTAATAACTGTTAATTGTATATTGGATAACAAATTAAACTGGGAACTCTGGAGTCTCTGAATTTAGTTGGTGACTGTTTTTCTTCTGGATTTGGAACAAGTAATTAAATATGTCTTACTTTTCTCCCAAATAGTTTTAAATGCTCATGAAATTAGGGGCAACTCAGATGCTGTTTAGCTGATTGGGATCCAATAGCACTGGGCTGAAGTACAGTAGAAGTAAAAGAAAAGTTTGTATGAAATGATCTTAACTCCTACACCCTCTACTCCAGTTTGCCGCCTGATTCTCTGGTACTGCAAGTGGAGGTAGACCCAATTATCACCAGGTAAGCATCTCTTTTGTGTCAAACTATATTGCTTTAACACTGACACAGAATTTTAAAAGGCTGTCTTCATGTGCATAATCTCATAGGAACTTCATTTCGACAGTGGAAGGCTTTGGGTAAAGTTTTATTATCTTACCAGTTTTTATTTTACTGGTAGCAAAATCGAGGCTCAGATCTGCTAGATGATTTGCTCAAGGTCCCACAATTACTAGGTGTTAGAACTGGGACCTGAACACTTACATTCTGATTCTTCTTTATATTGCATTAATTCTTTCATTTATCTGGGCAAAGACATTATAAGGGGTTAAAGGAAGCTATCTATCACATTTATAGCTGTTTGGAGAGTTAACTTCTTTGACCTTCTTGCAAGATTTTGTTTGTCTTCAAGTAAAATCCCTTCACTTAAGCAAAAACGACTCCAAATAAAACCATCTTTTCAGTACATAGCATACATATAAAGAATGCTAGAGCAACAATCCCTGCTGGATGAAAACATTTGGTATTTCACTACAGAGCAATTTTATAGAGAAAATAGAAATGATTATGAACTGGCTAGGAGATTATTCCTATTACCTTAGTTGATGACGTTTCTTTATTGAACTTCTAAGGTCTCCCTCATGTAAAGAAAGCAGGGTAACATCTGAATTTCAGAGAAAATTAATCACTTCCTAAAGCTGTCTAATTATTCTGTTAGAAGATGAAATTTTTAAAACATTAAAATGGAAGTGCCAGTGCTTTCCTAAGATGTGATTGGAGTAGAGAACCTTCTGGCTTCTATTCCGTAGTTTGGCCTTTGTGACCTTGGATACATTTTTTTTTTAACCTTTCTTAACTCATCTGAAATATGTCTCATGGAGTTTAATTTTGGGTTTAGAAATGCTTTGACATTTTTGGATTAAGCATTTTATTTTTAGATCATTTACTTATTCACGAAGCGCTTATTGAGTGCCATGTACCAGGCCATGACCAGCAGGTTCTTCTCCCTTGTACCGTGCCACAAGATGATGCTTCTAAGAATACAACAAAAAGCCTAATTTTCATTATGAAATTTGAGTGTATAGTGGTTATTTGCAAGGACTCTCATCCTGATAGGTAGTCAAAAAGTAGACTTTTCTATCTCCTAATAACGTGATTAATACTTGACCATATACTGCCTTGCTACTATTAACTGTTTCAACTGGGTGCAGCGGCTTATGCCTGTAATCACCAGGGGGAGGGCTATGTGGGAGGACTGCTTGAGCCTAGGAGTTCAAGTCTGCATTTAGCTATGATTGCACCACTGCACTCCAGCCTGGGAGACAGAGCAAGACCCTGTCTCTTAAAAATAAAACTATTTCAGAAGCATTTACTATTAGAAAGTAACCTCCTCAAAGGAGAAAACCATGGCATATTTCTCTCCTCCATTTCTTTACTCAGTACAGAACAGTAGTGAGGGATCCTTTACTAGGGAGTCGGAGCTGGAGGACTTCACAGCACTTGTGAGGTCTCTGAAATTGTAAGAAAAATGATTTTTGTATGTGCAGTTTTCTATGAAGAGGGTCCATCATTTTCATTAGATCTTCAAAGGGGTCAGTG
The DNA here is from genome assembly GCA_963574655.1 of Perodicticus potto. Taxonomy (NCBI): domain Eukaryota; kingdom Metazoa; phylum Chordata; class Mammalia; order Primates; family Lorisidae; genus Perodicticus; species Perodicticus potto. The sequence continues at coordinate 9,979 of CAUYRH010062222.1, forward strand.
GCTCAATAGTTAGCTTCCATAGCATAGCAACTCTAATGGGTTGATGATACATATTTGAATGGTAGAAACTACAGGAAAACAGATATGACCTTGATGTATGAAACAGCATTGTCATGACTGGAAGGTGTGCTTGGGGACAGCTGTCAGCTCCCCAACACTAGAACTATTAAGTTAATATTGTAACTGGATAACCAATCACTGATAATATTGCTCTATGATCTTATGATTATGTCAAGCTGCTCTAGAAAATACTTGTAATTCTTCATCCATCCTCCCCGTATCCATTTTTGTGTGACTCACTCTTTGAACTATTTATATATACCTAAAGAATCTTTTCACCAGATAGGCAGAGGCCTAGAAATTAGGTTTTGAGAACTGTAGCCCTAAGGATGTATGTAAAATACTGAATAGTAAGTAGGGAACTAGGCATGAACTCTAGAGAATAAAGAGAAGGTTGAATGATTTTTGAGTTGAGGTTAGAAGAATCAGAAGATAGTAGTTGACAGTTAGGTTGACACAGTTGCCAATAGATTAAACAGAATAGGATTTAATTAAGTATTAAATTGGGCTAGTTACCTTTAAATTTAGACCTCTGAGCAATTTTAGTTTGTGCTACAATTTTGCTACTTTCATTCAAAGAAATTAGGACAATGCAACTCCAGAGATGAGTTTTAGAGGTGCAGAGTGGTAAAACCACATTCACTTTCAAGTGTGTACATATGCAAATTTGTACACGAATATATACATGTATGCAACATATTCATATGTAGATATCCATGAAAGATATAGATCCAGCCACATGAATGTGTTCATACATGTGTCAGTTGTATGGAGGATTAAATATTGTATTTAATGGAAAATTTCCACTTGCAGGGAAATAGGGTATCTCAAAGTAATGGATGAAAAGAATATTTTAGGTAATGTACCAATGCTTCTTTCCAGATTAATATAACAAAGCCTCACAGTATATATAAGGAACAGAACACAGGCAGAACCCAAGCTGACAATATCATACCAAGAGATAATCTAGGTAAGACAAGTCTGACAGATATTCATTATAGTGTAAAGGAAATTGGCCATGTTATATGCTTCAGTTTTCCTTAGAAAAGCATGTTTGTTAAATAGTCATCTCTAACAGCTTCAGTTTGTTGGGTTGGGCCTGGGGCCCTTTAATTAAATGCTTCCTCAAAATGTTTCCTGTTGATCTTCTGAGCTGGCTGTTTTATTTACTCTGCAAAGTCTCACTTAGCATCCTTTAGCTTGTGCATTTTTGATGAGTGTGGCATTGCTATTTTTACACGGGTTTTTGTAAACTCCTTTGAGGAATGCAGGAGTGCACGGGAAGACGGAGATGGTGGTGAGCTTCTTCCTCTATTTAATTCATCCATTCCCCAATCTCACAGAGACCAGTATAAAGCTGTACCTATAACAGCTGACTGATTTGCCAAGTGTTTTTGCTCCGAAGGGACATTACCTATTTTTAGAAACCAAGAAGTGTTAGGAAGGGGAGGGAGGCCTACCTCAGAAGGACAGATCTGAAATGAAGCCCAGAATACTGATGAGGTTGGAGTGGAAAAGAAAAGAGTGTCTGGTGAAAGGTTGCCGAAGGGGAGAGTGCAGGGCTAAGGTTCCGGATGGGTGAAAGAAAACCTCTGTTCAGAGTGCTGTTGATAGAGAATTTGGGGAAAATGTTATTAAAACATTCATTTAGACAATCTAATAAAGGAAATCAAGAATGACAAACTGAGTTTATAGAATTATTCAGAAGTATGAATTTTTTTCTAGATTGAGGTAAACTGTCAACACATTTGTTGAACAACTGTGTATAAAACATTGTGCTAGGAAATGTGTATGAAGGGTGGGAGTTGGTATTAAAAAATACAAGGTGAGGTACATGTTTTCAAAAATATGCAAGATTCTGTGTGTTAGAAATTGTGTTGTGTGCTTTCATTATATCTTCCTATTTAATCTTCAAAATAACTATTAGGAAGCAAAATTATCCCTATTTTATAGCTGAACAGCCTGAGAGGGAGGTTTTTACCCCCCTTTGCCTTTCCTTCCTTCCTCCCTTCACTCCTTTCTTCTTCCCTCCC
>CAUYRH010062225.1:0-11943 GCA_963574655.1 Perodicticus potto
CGGTGTGAATTGTATTTGTTCCCGTTTTGTTTTTTACTTCAAAATAAGATATGTGCAATGTCCATAGGAATTCGTTCATAGTTTATTTTTTTAAACTATAATCTGGCCCTCCAATGGTCTGAAGGACAGTGAATTGGCCCCAAGTATTTTCTTACCTTTAGTTATACAAGTGAAGTAGTCATTATCGCCTTCTTTTATTGGTTCACCAGCTGCTTTCCGTTTGTCTGGGTGATGTTTTAAAACCATTGCTTTATCTACAAAATGAGGTCAATTTAGGTAATGTGTCACGTTAGGCATCACAAGTAAAGATGAACTAAATATAGACCACTTCTATAGGATTATCATGCTAATTTTAGAATCTTTTCTCCCACAGTAAAATATATGCTTATTAAATGCAGAAATTCTAGAGAAACTAAAATAATTATTTTAAGAATTAGTCAAAGTAACAGCACCCAAAGATAATGATTATTAACACTTTGGTTATATTTCCAAAGACTGTTTTTTTCCTTAAGCATATACTTAAAAAAAAACCCTTAACATGTAATCATATATATAAATATTATATTGTTTTTTAAATTTAACATTATAGCTTTCCATGTTTTTTGCAAACCCTTCAAAATTTCCTTTTAAATGACTGCTCAGTATAGTATTTCAAGTAGATTGTTATAATTTAAGTATTTCTCTTCTACTGGATATTTGGATCATTTCCAATTTTTCATTATTATAAATAATTCCAATTTAAATAATTTGTAATACAAATATTTTTCCAAATTTTGGAGTCTTTCTTCTTTGGGTATATTCACAGAAGTGAAATTAGTGAATAGAAATATAGGAATAAGCTTCTTTCCAAACATAATACTACTTTATACTCCTCTGTGAACATCCTTTTCATCACAGACCCACTAGCACTGACAGAGTCTAATTATTTAAAATTTGTGATTATCACTGGTACTCAGCAATTTTTTTTTTCTTTCATCCATTAACTGGAAGGAGGGTTGCCTTAGTTTTCTTTCTTGGTCTGTATGAGTTACTTTCAACAAATAAGGGCTAGCTGTTACCATCTACTGAGCATTTAATATGAACCAGACATATATTTACAAGTTAATCTTCTCGGTACCCCTATGAGAATTTACACATGAAGAAAGTGAGGCACAGAGTGTTTAAGTAACCAGGACCATTGCAACCTGCTCAAAGTTCTAGCCAAACTGGGCTCCAATCCAGGCAGTCTGACTCTTCAGCTGTGTTTGTATGCTGCCTCTCCTAATTTCAATTGATAAGTGTTTTTTCCCCTAACTGTTGTGTTTATACTTATGTTTTAGGGGAAATGCAATCATTTTTACATCCATTTTACCAATCATTTATTTTATTGTTTCTTCTAGTACTTGTAATACTTCCAGTTTCATATTTTCCATGCTTAGATTATTTTTTAAATCCTTCAAATCTTCTTGGAATCTTAATACAGGCAAGGAAGCATCTACACTTGTCATTTTTCAAAATCCTAACATCATTTAATAATCTTTCCTCTCTCCACAGATTTGTGATGCCTCCTTTATCATATTAATTTTTGTGTGTGTGTGTGTGTGTGCAGTTTTTGGCTGGGGCCAGGTTTGAACCCACCACCTCCAGCATATGGGGCTGGCGCCCTACTCCTTTGAGCCACAGGCGCCGCCCTGTCATAGTAAATTTTTGTATTTTTTTTGAGAAAGAGCCTCAAGCTGTCCCCCTGGGTAGAATGCTGTGGCATCACAGCTCACAGCGACCTCCAACTCCTGGGCTCAAGCGATTCTCCCAAGTAGCTGGGACTACAGGCGCCCCACCACAATGCCCGACTATTTTTTGGTTGTAGTTGTCATTATTGTTTGGCGGGCCTAGGGTGGATTCAAACCCGCCAGCTTAGGTGTATGTGGCTAGCGCCTTAGCTGCTTGAGCCACAGGCGCTGAGCCATATCAAAGTAAATTTTTATGAAAGGTTATTTTGGCTATTTATTCTTATCCTGAGACTACCTATAAAGTGGCCAATAGGTTTCTAACATATTTAATCATAATATCCAAAAACTATAATAATTTTTGTATATTCTTCTTTGCATCTAACTACTTTACTTTTAGTGTTCTAAGTAGATCCTGTATTATCCACAAATAGTATATTTCTTTCCTTCTTTTCAATAGCTGTAGAAATTCACTGACCCAAACTCCCAAAGTAGCATAAGAAATAATGAGCAGAGCAGTCCCCACTGGATTTTAGTGGTTATACAGTTAAAAGTTTGCTAGCTGTGAGCCTGAAATACTTATCAAAGTAGGGACTTTACTACATTATTCTCAAAGTTCTTGTCAAAAAGAAATAAGTGTAAATTGTAGTCCATGTACGTCCACTATCTACTTAGGAATCATATAGATTTAATATTATCTAAACTATTACGAACTAGCCATATTGATGTATTTCCTAAGTTGAATTCGTGAGAAAAACTCCGTATGTTCTTGAGTGTTACTCTTCTTATAGTAGACTGTCAAATTGAATCTGCTTATTTTAATGGGATTTTATTATTATTGCATTACATTCATTAGTAAGAATTGTTTGTAGTTTTATTGCGCTTTCTTTAGATTTCATTAGCTTTACAAAATAAATTGTTCCACAGTGGCTCCTGTGGCTCAAACAAGTAGGGCGCTGGCCCCATATGCCAGAGGTGGCGGGTTCAAACCCAGCCCTGGCCAAAAACTACAAATAAAAAAAAAAAAAAGGAAAATAAATTGTTCCCTAACAATTTACATTCAGCATCATTTTCAATCCTTTTATAACATTTGAAATAGTAAGCCAAGAAATTACCTGGGCCTAAAAATAGTTTTCAGGAGATAATTCTTTGATAACTTTAAAAATTTCAAGTATCTAAACTTGCCATTTTTCAAAATCTTAGTATCTAATAATCCTTCCCTTCTCCACTGATTTATGCCTCCTTTATCATAGTAAATTTTATGAAGGCTTGCTTTTTTTTTTTTTTTTTTGAGACAGAGCCTCAAGCTGTCACCCAGGGTAGAGTGCCATAGCATCACAGCTCCGCAACCTCCAATTCCTAGGCTCAAGCGAGGCTCTTGCCTCCACCTCCCAAGTAGCTGGGACTACAGGCACCCGCCACAAGGCCTGGCCAATTTTTGGTTGCAGCCGTAATTGTTGTCTGTCAGGCCCAGGCTGGATTTGAACCCGCCAGCTCAGGTGTACGTGGCTGGCGCCTTAGCCCGTTGAGCCACAGGTGCCGAGCCATATAAAGGCTTGTTTTATAGTATTTTAAATATTTAACAGAAATACTTTCACAAGTACTTCAGGCCCACAGCCTCAATTTAAAAAGTCAGTTTTATCAAAATTTTTAAATTGTGTATAATATGGTTTCAATTTAAACTATTTTCTACAATTGTTTATATCTTCTTTTTGTGTATTTTATTATAGGCTGAATACTCTTATTCAACTGCTTGGGACTAGAGTGTTTCAGATGCTGGATATTTTTGGATTTTGGAATATTTGCATTATACTTACTGAATGAGTACCCAAATCCAAAAATCTGAAATCTGAAATGCTCCAATGAGCATTTCCTTTCAGCATCAGGCTGGTACTCAGAAAGTTTCAGTGTGGAGCATCTTCGATTTGGGATTTTTTAATTAGGGACCTCAACTTGTATTTCTTTTTCTTCTTAAAAAACAGTGGTTCTCAACCTGTGGGTTGCAACCCATAAAGGGCCACGGCTTTAGGAAGGTTGAGAACCATTGTTACAAAAACTATTTTGGGATATTACCTCTTCTATTTTCTTCCCTCATCTTTCTTAGTGCTACTCTTTTAAACCTCTGAATTGAATGCTTATTTTATTTCTTCCTTTATAAAATATAGGCTAAGATAATGAATTTACTTATGATAAAACTCTAGTTGCCACCCCTTAAGTTTTGATAGGCAATGATCTGACTGTTGAAAAAAGTCTATGTCTGGGCGGCGCCTGTGGCTCATTGAGTCGGGCGCCGGCCCCATATACCAAAGGTGGCGGGTTCAAACCCAGCCTCGGCCGAACTGCAAAACAGAAAAATAGCCAGGCATTGTGGTTGGCGCCTGTAGTCCCAGCTACTTGGGAGGCTGAGGAAAGAGAATTGCCTAAGACCAGGAGTTGGAGGTTGCTGTGAGCTGTGTGACGCCACAGCACTGTACCGAGGGCGATAAAGTGCAACTCTGTCTCTACAAAAAAAAGAAAAAAGTCTATGTCTATTATTTTTATTTCTGCCTAGATACAAAAGAATGTTTAATTTCCCAAGTGATTTGCTTTTTTTTATTTGTTTGCTTAACATACCTAGTGTATTCAATTGAGATAAAATTTATATTAAAAAGTACTCAGACTTTAAGCATTCAGGTCTATGAGTTTTGGTAATTGTATACACCCATGATACTATCACACAAAAGAAAATACAGGCCATTTCTATCACTCATAGAGTTCCCTTGCACCCTTTTCCAGTGGACTCCTCACCCTTAACACCTGAAGCAACCACTTTCCGATTCCTGTTACCACAGATTATTATTTTTTTTTTTTTTGGCAGTTTTTGGCCGGGGCTGGGTTTGAACTCTCCACCTCCGGCATATGGGGCCAGTGCCCTTCTCCTTTGAGCCACAGGCACTGCCCATACCACAGATTATTTTTGAACATACTTGAACTTTGAGTAGACGAAATCTAAGGTATATCTTTGTGTCTGACTTCTTTTGCTCAACATCATATTTTGAGACTCATCCACACTCTTGTGTGTATTGGCAATTTTCTTCTTTGAAATTGCTGAGTAGTATTCCATTGTGCCACAAAACAGCAGTTTGCTTATCCATATTCCAGTTTCTAAACACCTAGTTTAGATGTTTTCCAGTTTCTGGATATTCTGAATAAGGCTGTAATGAACATTTTTTGTAGCAATATTATGGGAATATTAAGCTTAGTTATTTATTTCTTTTTTTTTGAGACAGAATCTCATTATGTTGCCCTCGGTAGAGTGCCATGGTGTCACAGCTCACAGCAACCTCAAACTCTTGAACTTAAGAGATTCTCTTGCCTCAGCCTTACAAGTAGCTGGGACTATAGGCATCCACCTCAACGCCTGGCTATCTTTTTGTTGCAGCTGCCGTTGTTTAGCTGGCCTGGGCCGGGCTCGAACCTGCCACCCTTGGTGTATGTGGCTCCACAACCACTGTGCTATGAGCGCCTAGCCAAAGCTTAGTTATTTCTATATATACCTCGAGAGTTCAGAAACATTGATAAATATATTTTAATTTTTTGAGGTCCAAGATTTTTCTTCTAGTTAAGTATATCAGTTTCTCTACTAACACTGGATAAGAGGCTTTTTTACATTCCAGCTGATTCAATCAGAAAAATAATTTATTAAAGATTACTGGGTAGCTCAAAGAATCTCTGTGAGCACCAAACTATCAGGCTTGAAGGCTCAAGAATCAAACCACACCAGATGGTTTAGAAGCATCATGGCTCTACCACTGTTGGCGCACATCTGCTGTACCTCATAGTGCAGATAACAGAGCACAAGCTCTGACCACTACCAGGACAGCCAGCAAAGTCTTTAAGTGTTTCTTTGCCACGATTTTCCACTCTTGCCAGCAAAATGGATTTTGTGCAGCATAGCTTAAGTCACATTTTTCTCCTTTGAATTGCAATTGTGTGCAGATTAGTGAAATCTGAATCACATGTCTACACCAGCCCTCTAAATCTCAAGACATCTTCTTTTAAAAATCAAGAAAGGGGATGGGCGTGGTGGCTCATGCCTGTAATCCTGGCACTCTGGAAGGCTGAGGTGGGTGGATTGCTTGAGCTCAAGAGTTTGAGACCAACCTGAGCAAGAGCCAGAGCCCCATCTCTAAAAATAGCTGGGCGTTGTAGTGGGCACCTGTAGTCCCAGCTACTTGGAAGGCTTAGGCAAGAGAATCATTTAACCCCAAGAGTTTGAGGTTGCTGTGAGCTGTGATGGCAAAGCACTCTACAGAGGGCAACAAAGTGACACTGCCTAAAATACATAAATAAAAATCAGGAAAGTTTTCTTTATTTGAAATTATTGTTTCTGTTACATTTATTCTGATTTCTTCTTTAGGGAAATCCAGGACCTCTTTATTCTTTCCCTTTGAATCGTGGGATCATTCCTCAAGGTTCTCCTCTGTTTTACTGTTTTCTAATTGTACACTGACCTTGCTAATTTTAAATTCTGCTCTTATGTTTTTAGTTCCCAGGTAATCTCTACTTATTTTTCCCTATTTTCTTTCTTTAATGCCTACCCCATCATTTAACATAGTGTTTTCGTATCTCACTACAACATGTAATAGATACATGTAAGGTTTTTTTAACCTCATGAAGAAGTCTTACAGAGGTGATGTCTCCATTTTTTGTTATATAGTCTCTTAACACTGCACTTATGTTTCTATATTGATTTTTCTCTCTAATCATCTTTAATCACACCTGTATGTTAGAGGGGCCTGACTGTCCTATGTAGTGTCCGTAGGTGGTAGAGAGGGGAAGAGGACACAAGATGTTGACCAATTTTTTTTTTTTTTTTTTGAGACAGAGCCTCAAGCTGTCACCCTGGGTAGAGTGCTGTGGCATCACAGCTCACAGCAACCTCCAATTCCTGGGCTCAAGCAAGTCTCTTGCTTCCACCTCCCAAGTAGTTGGGACTGCAGGCGCCTGCCATAACGCCCGGCCATTTTTTGGTTGCAGCCATCATTGTTGTTTGGCAGGCCCGGGCTGGATTCGAACCCACCAGCTCAGGTGTATATGGCTGGCGCCTTAACCCGCTAAGCCACAGGCGCCAAGCCATGTTGACCAATTTTTAAAAATAAAGGGAGTAAAGAACATTGTCAGTTTGAAACAAACAAAGGTAATTTGAGATGAGCTGTTTTAAGTTCACTGACATTTCAGACTCCCCCATCTCCATGAAAGATAATTTGTGAGGTGTTTTCAGGTATATAAGCAAAGGAGCTCTTACATTGCTATTATTATAAAAAGTCTCTAAATATGACTTTTTATTTTTAAGAAAGCTGTTATAAAAGTTTTCAAGTTTAGGGCTGCACCTGTGGCTCAAGGAGTAGGGCGCCGGCCCCATATATTGGGGGTGGCGGGTTCGAGCCCCGCCCTGGCCAAAACTGCAAAAAAAAAAAAGTTTTCAGTTTAAAATACCACATATATTTTAAGCTAAAATGTCAAATCTAGAAAATTCAAATTACCAAAGACTATTTTCATGCAAAGAATATCAAACCTATATGCATCATTTGCCAGTGTGGTAACTTTTACTTCAAGAACAAAATTACATAAATAATTTAAATGTTACCTTTAGTATTCAAGTAATTTTTTTTTTAAGACAAGAGTCTTACTTTGCCTAGGGTAAGGTGCCATGGCGTCATAGCTCACAGCAACCTCAAACTCCTGGGCTCAAATGATCCTTCTTGCCTCAGCCTCCTGAGTAGCTGGTATTAAAAATGTGGACCACTAAGCTCAGCTAGTTTTTCTATTTTTAATAGAGACAGGGTCTCACTCTTGCTCAGGCTGGAACTCCTGAGCTCAAGCAATCCATCAGCCATGGTCTCCCATATTTCTAGGATTATATGCATGAACCGCCGTCCCCAGCCACTACTCAAGTACTTCCTATCCCATCATTCAATTTTTCTAGTAATTTACTCTTTTCATATAATGGAGAAAAGGGAAAAAAAAGAACACTTACTTTATTTATCCATAATTAACTTCCTAATTTTCATTAGTCATTCAAAATATATTGAACAAAAATAAAACTTTTTTTGTGTTTGTAGAAAGATGTTAGAACTCAAAGGATCTCACATGCTGTCAGACTACATTGTTATATTTGTTTGAGCTGATAACTGCAGATTTGCAAACAAAATGTTGCCTTTTAATTTATGGACTAGACTTTCAGAAAGCTATAAGTAGTAACTGTTTTATAGTGACAGAAGGAAGAGAATGACATTTTCTTTTTTTTTGAGACAGAGTCTTACTTGGTCACCCTCAGTAGAGTGCCACTTCAAACTCTTCTCAAGTGATTCTCTTGCCTTAGCCTCCCAAATAGCTGGGATTACAGGTGCCCACCACAACACCTGGCTGTTTTTTTAGAGATGAGGTCTCACTCTTGCTCAGGCTGATCTTGAACTTGTGAGCTCAGGCAATCCACTGTCTTGGCTTCCCAAGTGCTGGGATTACAGGCGTGAGCCACTGAGCCTGGCCAAGAATGACATATTCTTTCTCAATAAATATTGACAGACTATTCAATAAGGGTGGCAGAAAATAAATTGTAATTTCCCTTACTGTAAACAATCTCTGCACTCGTGTTGCAAAACTTCTGACTACAGAATACATATATTTGAGAATTTCTATTATGCCAATAAAAAGAGTAGACAATAGAAGCAAGTGGATATTTTCTTTACAGTTTTTTGCATAATCTTCAGAGAAGGAAAGAATTCCTTCATCTTAAAACACCAACTATTTTGCTAATTCTAAAGTATTCCTAATTCTTTTTTTTTTTTTTGAGACAGAGTCTCACTATGTCACCCTCAGTAGAGGGCTATGGCATCACAGCTCACAGCAATCTTAAACTCCTGGGCTTAAGCGATTCTCTTGCTTCAGCCTCCCAAGGAGCTGGGACTACAGGCACCCACCACAAGGCCCAGATTTTTTTTTGTTGTAGTTGCCATTGTGGGCTGGGTTTCAACCAGACAGTCCTGGTGTATGTGGCTGGCGCCCTAGCCGCTGAGCTATAGGGCCAAGCCAAGTATTCCTAATTCCTTCACCGATTTATATATATGAAGACATATTTGGTGTTTGCATGCCTTTCTTTCACATAGTAAAACTTTGTAAGCACTTTTACATGACAAGTAGACTTTTCTATTTATGTATATTGGAATAACTATTCATATGCTTTCTGTAAAATCATGCCAGCCTTTTAAGAAATCCAATAAGGTCTGAAATGGTCTGATAAATTCCTTTACTTTGTTAAAAAAAAGTACTTCCTGTGATTTCCCTAAATGTAAGCATCAATGGAGAAAATTCTGAGTTTATCTACTACAGTAAGTCTTAATTAGTATTTTTCAACACCGGGGGTTTTGTCCAGTCATCTTCCTCCAGGTATAATACTTCCTCTTCTTAACTGGCCCTCCCTACTCCTTTTCCATATGGCCACAATCTTACCTCCTCTGACCTCAATATCCATTCTCTAGAGTGGAGGGCAGAACATTCTCCTAAGATAAAACACAGAAAACTAATCACCTTCACCTCTTCTACTAAGATTTACTCATCAGGTGAACCAAATGTGTGTATAAGAAATTATATCCACAGGAATGTAAAGGATAGGACATTTAGCAACATTAAGAGATGCTGTTTTATAAGACATATGAAGACTAGGTTACCAATATTCTTCCCCCACCCCAACAATTTTGACCATGTCAATGAAAATAACAATGAAGTACTAGGTAACTCTTTCTTGGACAGAAGATAGGGTGGTATCAACAAAGGTGTGACCTAAGACCACAAAATAACATTGAAAAATTTAAGTAACAAGGCAACTTCAACTAAGCATCTGCCCATACCTCCAGAGGTGAAATGTTATTTTTTCTTCGAATTAGAAGAATGTTCTTTAACCTGGTATACATATATACACATACACATACCCTGATTCTTATGCCTAATGGGAAAGTCCATACATGAAACTGCTTTTTTCTGGTACTAAAGATAAAGGAGACTATGATTTTACATTGTTATGACAATATAACACATGCCATAAATATAGCTTTATGGCTATAGACTGTGATACTGTTTATTTTTCAAAAGGATAGCATTTCCTACACCAGATATTTGATTATTTCAAAATAATTTAAGTACTTACGAGCCGCTTTGATTTGTCTCTGTGTAGCTTTGTATCTTACATGTCCAAGTCCAAGAACTGCATAATGATCTTGGTTCTGATAAACACAAAAAGGAAGTTAAGTTTAAAATGGAGCAATACAGCATTTCCCAAAGTCATGCTTCCATAATAGGAATCTGGTAAGAAGTTCTGTATAAAATGGGTTCTGTGGTCATGTGAGTTTGGGAAGTGCAGACTAATGTATGGATTTCTTGATGATTTGTATACATAAAGTTAATAAAGGCACAGAGAAGTCTTGCAAGTAACCACCCCCCAAAACCAAAAAGGCAAACAGAAATCTATAAAACCCAACACTTGCTAACCTAACTTAACCAAAGAATGCTTTTTTCACTTCCTATCTATTGATATCCTGTGGGCATTGTTAAGGAATAACATAGGCACATTTCAGAACCAAAGGGAGCATTACAGTTGTCCCTGTAGGTTGTGCCAGTGTACAACGATATTATAGAACCAGGAGCCAGGAAAAGTAAAGAATGTAGGTTGGGTGGAAATTCTGAGAAATTGAAGTATGAGGATTCTTTGGATAGGGAATACTGTTTTAATTTCTGCTTTGGTTAACATGCTAGCAAATAGAGAAGCTGAGTTAGCAACTGGAAGGCTCCCTAACGAACATAAATGGTGTATTTTGTCTTGGAGATTAAAGTTAGCTATCAAGTAGAGAGGCGGGGGAAGTGAGGGCATAAAACACGGGAAGAAAAAAGTCAAATAAGGCTGAGTGCTTTTCATTTAAACCCAGTATTACTGGCCAGACGAGGTGGCTCATGCCTGTAATCCTAGCACTCTGGGAGATCAAGGCAGATGGATTGCTTGAGGAGTTCCAGACCAGTTTGAGGAAAAGCAAGATCTCATCTCTACCAAAAATAGAAAACTCAAGCCGGGTGCAGTGACTCACACCTGTAATCCTAGCATTCTGGGAGGCCGAGGTGGGTAGATTGCTCTGAGCTAACAGGTTTCACACCAGCCTGAGCAAGAATGAGACCGTCTCTTAAAAAATAACCAGGCGTTGTGGCAGGCACCTGTAGTCCCAGCTACTCGGGAGGTTGAGGCAAGAGGATTGCTCAAACCCAAGAGTTTGAGGTTGCTGTGAGCTATGATGCCATTGCACTCTAACCAGGGTGACAGAGTGAGATTATGTCTCAAAAATAAACAAACAAACTCAGGACTACAAACTTCATGTGGATGGGCTCCTTATTATGCCATGCAATCATACTTTGTCTCAGTCAATTTTTCTGTTCTCTAAGATGGCTATTTTGTACATTCTGTCCTCTACTGTTGCCTTAAACCACACAAACCGTTCACTTTCTGGCAGATAGCCGTGCCTTCTGCTTAAATAAAAAATTAGGGAACTTTCCAGAACGCTCGGTGGGAGGCGGAGAGTGGCGGCTACCCAAGTAGCGCACAGCTAAGCGCTCCTTTCCGCTCCACTGCGTGGGCCTCTGCCCTCTCACCGGCTGTAGAAAATGGTGAAAGAAACCACTTACTATGATGTTTTGGGAGTTAAGCCCAATGCCACTCACGAAGAATTGAAGAAGGCATATAGAAAACTGGCCTTGAAGTACCACCCTGATAAGAATCCAAATGAAGGCGAGAAGTTTAAACAGATTTCTCAAGCTCATGAAGTTCTCTCTGATGCGAAGAAAAGGGAATTATATGACAAAGGAGGAGAACAGGCAATTAAAGAGGGTGGAGCAGGTGTTGGTTTGGGTTCCCCCATGGACATCTTTGATATGTTTTTTGGAGGAGGAGGAAGGATGCAGAAAGAAAGAAGAGGTAAAAATGTCGTGCACCAGCTTTCAGTTACCTTAGAAGATTTGTACAATGGTGCCACAAGAAAACTTGCTCTGCAGAAGAATGTGATTTGCGACAAATGTGGAGGCCGAGGTGGCAAAAAAGGAGCAGTAGAGTGCTGTCCCAATTGCCGAGGTACTGGAATGCAAATAAGAATTCATCAGATAGGACCTGGAATGGTTCAGCAAATTCAATCTGTGTGCATGGAGTGCCAGGGCCATGGAG
>CAUYRH010062226.1:0-11797 GCA_963574655.1 Perodicticus potto
GATGCAAGGAATAACTTCTATTGTTTTAAATTTGCTGAGATTAGACTTGTGACCTAAGATGTGATTGATTTTGGAGTATGTTCCATGGGCTGATGAGAAGAATGTGTATTCAGTTTTGTTGGGATGAAATGTTCTGTAGATATCTGTTAAAACCTAATGTTGAATGGTTAAGTTTAAATCTAAAATTTCTTTACTGAGCTTCTTTTTGGAGGATCTATCCAACACTGCTAAAGGAGTATTAAAATCTCCAACTACCATGGAGCTGGAGGAAATCAAGTTACTCATGTCTATTAGAGTTTTTCTTATACATTGAGGTGCATTCTGGTTGGGTGCATAAATATTAATTATTGAAATCTCATTATATTGAGTAGTACCTTTAACAAATATGAAGTGTCCATCTTTATCCTTCCTTACTTTGGTTGGTTTAAAGCCTATTTTATCTGCGAATAAGATTGCAACACCTGCTTTTTTCTGTTTTCCATTTGCCTGGAATATAGATGACCATCCCTTCGCCTTGAGTCTATATTTATCTTTTGAGGTAAGATGAGATTCTTGTATGCTGTAGAAATCCGGCATGAGTTTTTGTATCCAGTCAGCCAACCTATGCCTCTTTAGAGGACAATTTAAACCATTCACATTAATTGAAAATAATGATAAATCTTTAGAAAGTCCAGTGGACAATTTTAATCCTTTCATCACTGTGGAAGTTGAAATTTGATAAAAAGTTTCTGGGTGAGTTTACTTTTGCCATGGAGAATTATGCTGGTCATTATGGAGGATAGGTCTGAGAATATCCTGGAAAACTGGTTTAGTTATGGCAAATTTCTTCAACATGTGGATGTCATTAAAGTATTTAATTTCTCCATCATAAATGAAACTCAGTTTAGCTGAGAACAGGATTCTGGGTTGAAAGTTCTTTTGTTTTGGGAGATTACAAGTTGATTACCATTTTCTTCTAGCTTGAAAGTTTTGATCAGAGAGACCTGAAGTTATTCTAATATTCTTCCCTTTGTAGGCAATGGATTTGTTACGTATGGCTGCTTTCAGAATTTTCTCCTTCATATTAACTTTAGTGAAGTTAATTATGATGTCTGGGGGATGTCTTATTCGAGTTGAGTAGTGCTGGGGTTCTCAAACTGTCTGCTATCTGAATTTCAGAATCTCTTGACATGTCTGGAAAGTTCTCTTTTATAATCTCATAAAGAAGAGACTCTGTGCCTCGTGACACCCCTTCATCGTTTTCAGGTATCCCCATAAGGCAAATATTGGTTTTCTTTAAGTTATCCCAGAGTCGTCTGAGAGAATGATCCAATTTTGCCTTCAGTTTCTTTTCCTCTGAGGAAGTTCGGGAGCATTCGAAAGCTTTGTCTTCCATGTCAGAAATCCTTTGTTCTGCTTGCTCCATTCTGTTACTGAGGGATTCTACTATATTTCTCAGATCTTTGAGGGCTGCAACTTCTTGTCTCAATGTGTCAAAATCTTTGGCATTTGTCTGTGAATTCGTTGAACTCTTGAGACATCTTTTGGGTCATCTTTTGGATAACTGCTTGGAATTCTAGTTCCATTTTTCCTCCATTGCGTTCATCTTATTTGCTATCCAGACTCTGAATTTGATTTCTGACATCTCAGCCATTTGCTTATGCGAGGGATTTTGTGGTGTATCTACCTTCTCATTCCATGGGGGAGTTGATTTACTCTGATTATTCATATTGCCAGAGTTTTTCTGTTGATTCTGTTATTTTTCACTGTTGCCTATGACTGTCCTCAGAGTTGGGGAGGTTTCTCTCCCAGATCAGACCATGGCAGGATCACTCTGTTGTTGCTGGATCTTTGTTGGGAGTGACCCTGTGTAGCTCCTCTGGGACTGCCCCAGCCAGAAATTTCTGGCTGTGGGAGCAGCTCCAGAGTGTGGCATGCCTGGATCAAGCTGCAGGGTGTTGGATGGTGCACCTGGTGGCCTTTGCAAAAGGAGCCTATGCCTCCAGCAGTCTGTGGCTGGAAGGATGGCTCCAGAGGGAGGGCATAGGTCACGCCCCTCCTGAGTCACTGGCCTGACTGGCGGGGCTGGTGTGGAGGCACAGAGGGTAGGGGAGTACAAGTGTTGTTTGGGTCCCAGAGTTCCTGGCCCTGGGCAGGCAGGTGGAGGCCTGGCAGGTTCCTGCCAGAGTCCCTCACCACTGCTGGTGGCAGGCCAAGGTAAGCACCAATCAGGGCCACACAAGAGTCCTGGTGGAGTTCCTGGCTGCTTCTGGCACTGGGCAAGGGCCAATCAGGGCTAAGTGGAATTCCTGCCTGCTGCTGGTTGTGGGCCAAGGCGAGTTTCAATCTGGACGAGCGGGAGTCCTGGCAGAGTTCTTGGGTGCTGTTGGTGGAGGGCCAAGGCCTACAGATTTCCTGGCCACTGCTGGCAGTGCCCAAGGAGAGCTCTATCAGAGCTGCACAGGAGTCCCTGTGGACTTCCTGGCCGCTGCTGGTGGCAGGCCAAAGCAAGTGCCAATGGGATGCTCGGGAGTCCTGGCCAAGGCAAGCACCAATCAAGGCCACATGGGAGTCCCCTCAGAGTTCCTGGCCACTGCTGGCAGCAGGTTAAGGCCCGGTGGGGTGCCATTTGGGGCCGCACAGGAATTCCCCCAAGTTCCTGGCTGCTCCAGGCAGTGGACTGAGGCCCATGGGGCATGGATTGGAGCAACATAGTTGTCCCTGCAGATTTCCTGGCCAGCAGGTGATGGGCACAGTGGGGGCCGGAGTAGAGCCCCATGTTTCCGGGTGGAGTTCCTGCCCTTGGGGCTGGCGGGGGCTCGGTGGGGCTCTGGAGTCTCTTACCTGGTGGACTGCCTGGTCCGGCAGACAGGGAGGGTGGGTGCTGCTCAAGTCCTCCTCCCTCAGTTTCAGCAGAGGTCAGACTTCTGGTGCATCAGGTAAAGGGGGAAGGGTGTCCTGGAAGTTCAGAATGACAAAAAACTGTAGGTCAGTTTTTTTGCCTGAAGATTGATTTTTTGGAATTGCAGCTTGCGTCAGCAGAGGTGACCTGCAGTTATCAACTCTCTCTCTCTGCTGGGCTTCTAGTCTGCAGCTCAATTGGGCAGTTTCTGGAGGTTATCTTTCCTTCTGGACAGGAGCCTCTGTTGGAAACTGCTTCCAGTTGCCCATCTTAACCCAACTATCTCCTTTCAGCTGTTGCGGCCCCTGCTCCCTCCTTCTGCACCCGCATAGCCCTCCAGGCGCACTTTCTTTGCTGGTTCTTTCTCTCTGCTCACCAGCTTCAGAGGTAGAGAGGTTTGAAAATGGCTAGGGAATTCTTACATCTCAGCTCAGAGGTCATGCCTTGAGGCCTTCTTCCCATAATTATCCTTTTCTCCTCTCCTCTGAGAGTGACATCTCAGATTTCACTTGGATATTTATCTCTCTTTCACTCTACATCCAGCTGGTTCGAGTAAGTCTCCATTCCAGGCTGCTGTCACACTGAAATGATGGATTTTCTGCAAGACAAAGGAGTTGAGATTCTGAAGGCCCAGGGCAGACTTCCTGTGTTGCTGCCACCCAGCCCCACTGATCAATGACGCAGAGGCAGCACCGCAGATGGAATGATTGATGGCTAAAGCTTGGTCTCAAATTTGTGTAAATATTTAACACAATATAGTGTTATAATTGTATAGATATAGCATAATACCTATACTATATCAATATAGTCAAATACCTGTACTATATAGATGATAGTCAAATCATGTCCAAGATATGGTATGTGAACTAAAATTTTTGTTGGGCTTAGCTAACCAAAGTTCAGACAGGAGAATAAATAATGTAATTTATTGTTTATTAATAATATAAACTAAATTACAAACAATTATTTAGTCATGTGAGATAACATTTGAAGCTTCTTCTGTAATTTTGCAAGAATATTTAATTTCAGTTAAAACTAAGAATTTGTTTCAGTTTAATTAGCATATAAAAATATATTTTACAATTAAAATTTTTCTATTTATGTTATATCTCATATTTTAAGTAGTAATGATGAACACAAAAAAGTTTTATTTATGTACTTACCTGTGTTTATATCTCATAGTTAGCTATGTCCATGTTTATATCTATCTATATCTATATAAATGATACTAATATTAAATAATATTTTCATTGATTCTTTTTGATATTATAAATAATAGTTCCTGTTAATATACAAGGTGTATCTCAAGATAGTTAAAATGTTCCAAGACAAGTTGCTTGTTAAATAATATTTTTAACTGAATACTAAAAAGTCTACTCTAAATCACACATATTAAATAATAAAATAAATACTTTAACCCATCAAGCTATTTTAAAACTGTAACAGCTTGTGTTTATTTAACATACCCCATGTATTAGTTCAAATCTAAGAGCTTCTTTAAGATTATATCATTTAATTAGCACAGCAACTGTATGAGTAAATAAAATTATCTACTTTATGATAAAGGTGTATGCATAAGTGGTTATAATATGTAGTTTGAAATTCAAGGTAATTAAAGAAGAAGAGTAAGGAAGGAAATAATTTGTGAATTGGAAGTTCTAGTAGATTTGAAGAAATATTGAAGGTTAGATGTTGGAGTGAGTTATAAAAATAAGAGATAAAAATTATTGGGATGCTTAAATTCAGATTTTGAATGACAGCATACACATTTTTTTGATACATGCAATGAGATTTCTTATAAATGTTTGCCCACAGCAGAATGGATTGTCCTGCAAGGAGTACACAGATGGTCAGATAGAACCTAGGGTGGTATGAATCCCTTTATGTGAATAGACCACACAAATATTATCCATACTTTTTGATGCTACAGACTACATTGTCCATATATTAGCTTTATCTTCCTTGTTAGAGAGACAAGCCAAACATTTAGCTTTGCTTAGTTAACAACACAGGGCAATATTATTTCTGCTCAAGATCTAAATGGCCTTTTGAATTTTCCAATGAATTTTCAGTTCCTTACATTTCCTATTATCTATCAACCAAGGGTGAGCTATTTTTGAGCTTTGGTTCTATTCCCAAGCACGTCACTATAGGAATAACTCCCCATGTTACTAGTCAGTATTCCATTCCAGATAAGAGAAATGATTCCATTTAGTCAAAGTAGAACAAAATTTAATAGAAAACATTTTGCACTATAAAAACTGTTGAAAGTGCTGCATAAGTAGATGTCAGCAGGGACCAGGGAGCATCTGGGAATCACTCTGAACAATACCAAAGAAAAGAGTGTACTGATGAAGTGATCAGCCACTTCTACCTCACCTTCTCATTCCAGAATTACATGCACAGAGCTAAAATATGGGGAGCAAGCAGGTACCACTATAATTTTGACTCCAAGAATTATGGTACCCGCTAAAATTTAACTATTGAAATAGAAATTTCTGTTCCATATCTTTTGGCACTTGCTCAGTTTAAAACGTAAGTGACCAAGGCTGGATCTATACATACAAATAGTTTAAGAAGAGATTCGCTTTTAGCTTTCCAGCTGCTTTCCTCCAGGAAGGCTCACTAGAAAGACTTTAGAATATATATAAGGGAGTCAAACTATTGTATCTGCTACAATGACCTTTGGAAATTCAAATTATCTTTTCCTGTTCCTAAGTTTTCTCAACTATAAAATTACATTGCTAGACTAGAAAATACCAAAGATTAATCTCAGTTGAAGCATTCTATGAATATAAGTAGCATGCAAAAGCATAGTAAGACATGGTCACAGCTAGGAATAAAACAAGGTGAAACCAGCAAGTACCAAAGAAAATACTAAAGAGTATAAATATTAAAATGTATGTAATTATTGACTAAATGTTTAACTTAGTATCTATAAAATACCAGTAAATTGATTTTTTTAAGAAGCCATTAAGACATTTGATAGAACTTCTGATAAATGTAGAATTTATACACATTCTGGATTCAGAATTGCTAATCTAAATAAGTTCTTCCACTATTCTCTTGTGAATCATCAATTTAAATGCACATATTCACACCACACACAAATACACATAGAAGTATATTTCTATTAATGAGGAATAAAATGCAAGCAGGGGAGAAGTGAAGTGGTGCTGTCCTAAACTAAATAACTCTGATATCTTTTGTGTAACCTATAAACAGTTCCATCTACTACTTGTAAGTGCAGTTTATGCCTTTGCCTGTAAGTCTAAGTAATAACAACACAAATGTAGGGAAAATTTGCATTGCTTTATCTAAAATAAATGATCATGATTACAATTTGTTTACAAAGGCAAATTCCATTTTCCTGCTCTGCAATTAGTAGACTAACACAGATAGCATTTGAGAAGTATTGCTAATTAATTGTTAATAACCTGCTGGGAACATAACCAAGACAGACACAAAATTGCTAAACTAGTTATCAAGTGTGTTGGAGCAGAAATGATTTAAGAATTTTAATCAGAATGCTTTGTACAAAGTATTTACTTGGCTTGGCTACCTAAATGAATGAGTCATTAAGTAAAGAAAATAATTTAAAAATGGGGATTAACCATTTTAATTTAAAAAGCAGAGAGTTCTTTATGCTGTTTTAGGTATATTAAATAATTTTTTAAGATTGATTTCTTTATGATATAACTTGGCAATTTTTGTCATTTATAATTGTAAAATTGGTTACTATTTCTCCTTTTACTTTTGCAGCTTTAAAAGGTTTTTAATAACTAGGATTCACAGATTTTTTACTTCATGTGATATTAATGAACATATATGGAACTTAAAAGTCAGTGGATATTGTTATATGAATTCTGTGAAGTCTGTTCAAATTAGCTTAATAAAAGAAACAGACAAAAGCAACTCCCAACTCCCAAAATCAATGAAAGCTCAAGCACTTTTTTCTTTTTTTGTACTATGGAGTCTCTGTGTTTTTTCCTTGTTCCTTAAGTTACTGTGCATTATAATTTGGCAAAGTTTATCTTACTTTTTTCATTGTTCCATTTTCTCTACCTATGCCAATCATTCACTATTTCTCTCCCCATTTTTACTTTCACATTAGGTTCCAGCTTCTTAATATTTAAGTGATATTTATATTTATTTATTTATTTTATTAATTAATTGTTTATTAACTTTATCATATTAAAATTTAAGAGAAAATTTAGGATCAGTCCACATTTTGTTTTGTTACTGCTTTGCAGTTACAGTATATTTATTCACTGATTCGTTAAGCCTGTAATTATTACACCTCTTAAGATTCCAGATGCTGATCCAAAACAGAGGCCAAAACATTACTTTTACACATTACACCAAATCTTTCTAAAGCTATTAATTTAGCGAAAAAAGAAAATCGACTTGTAGTGCCTGTCAATGATGAGCGTTTATAAGAAAAAGTAAAATGTGTTAAAGGAATAGAGGATGGGGAAATGAGCAGTAGGAGCTGTGTCCTTTAATTGGTTAAAAATAAATAACAGAGAAGACAGAAAGTGAAATTGAATAGCTGCTATTCAGGAGCCACAACACACAAAGTTCTATAAACCATTATAAGCACCTCAGATATTAAGTGTTATAGGTAGCCATTGGTGAGTTTTGAGCATGACGTGAGATAATTTTATTATTATTTTTTAAAGAATTACTCTGATTTATGTTCAAAAAATTGACTCTGGAGACAAAAAAGAAAGCAGAGTATTAGGAGAGTATTTCATGGGTGCAAAATAGAGACATGAACATTAGAAGTGGGTATACTGCAAAGTGGTTAGTTAAAAAATAATTTGCAATGAGATTGGAAACATAAACTTCAAAGTGCAAGGTTAATGAAGAGTACGAAAAGTCTTTTTAAGTCTTCAGTACAAAGGTATGTTTCAGCAAGGGATTTATTAGTTAGAATAGCCAGACGCTTCATACCTTCAATGAACACCTATATGGAGAATTATCTGTAACTGATTCTAGATTTTTTTTTCTATTTTTTTCCTCATAATTCTCAATTCATTATTCTATTTCTAGAAACTTCTTGCTTGCTTTTATTGCATTTTTTTTCTAAGACAGAGTCTCCTTCTATTGCCCAGGGTAGAGTGCCATGATGTCATAACAACCTTAAACTTCTGGGTGATTTTGCCTTAGCCTCCCAAGTATCTGAGACAACTAGCACCTGCCACAATGCCTGGCTAATTTTTTTCTATTTTGATTTGAGAGGGTCTTGTTCTTGCTTAGCCTCATCTCGAACTCTTGAGCTTAAGGGATCCTCTCACCTCAGCTTCTCACAGAACTAGGATTATAGTCATGAACCATGACACTCTGCCTGCTTTTATACATGATATTTGCTTTCCAATTTCCACATTTTTAAGGATGTTTTCTCCCATTTTAAATATGTATTTTCACATTTAAACCAATTTTTCCTAAAGCCCTACCCTCATTTCTTTTCCAATAAAGGTCATTTTCAACTTCAGACTATTTATTATTTCAGACTACTGAGACTAACTAGTTTTATGATATTCACTTAAAATATTAAAATATTCTCTATTGTTATGCACATAAATACTATAATGGAAAACCCTATATAGGAAGAAAATACCTGTCAAATGATAGTAGTGGTAATAACTGAGGAGTAACTTCAACCAGTCTGGGACCAATGGTCTCAATATTTTAAATATATATTGAAAACAATGTGACAAACCAATAATAGACATACAAACTACAATAATGGTATGACTTAATCTAGGAAGATAGGTCCATGGCAAAAGTAAACTTCATGCTAGTTAACAAATGTGCAATAAATTTTAAAGTTAGGTAGAATATGGTTATCAAAATGTATATTTTATGTGGTAGGTTGTGTGTATAAAGTGATGAAGTAAACACAGTCCTTGCCAGTTTAGATCTTATATTTCATTTAGGAACATTATTATCCAATAGATGGTCACAGTTGTTTTCAGTAACGTTTGTTGTAAAGTGGAAAAAGTACAGTGAAATGTGCATAAAGGAAACTAATGAAAAGACCTAATTTAGATTAGGGGATACTCAAAAATCAGAAGACATTTATAAAACACATTTATTGAAAGTCAGAAAATGAGGCGAGGAAAATGTGAGAATTTGTCAGAGAATTAGCCGGTTTGTATCGAACTAAGAGGTGAATTTACATTCTTAAAGATAAGGCAAGAAGCAGGGAAGGTCACTTGGTGATTTTTGTAGCAGGTGATTTAGCACAGGCATAATGGGAAGGTTTAGAGAGGAAGTGTCCTGGGAGATCGGATTCACAGGGACATATGAGTAAGTATGGTAGTGTGAATGGCTAAAGAGAAAGGATATAAAATGCAGTGATGAACATGACAAACCAATGTCTTTATGGAAATGAGGCCGAATGAAATAAACACCTCTGAGCTAAGGAAGAGATTGTGCCTCCTGCTTGGTCCTAAGGCTTCATAAGGAAGATGCAACAGAAAATAAAGCAGTTTTCTGTGCCAGTGAACAGTTACTAGAGTATAACCCCTTTGTGTGGTTATGTGCACAGGTTTCATAAAAGTGTTTGTGTGGGGGTGAGCTGGGGATTTCATGATTTGCAGAAGTTGGGATTTTCTAACCAGAAGATCCAAGACAATCAACTAGAAAGCTGTTTGAGGGTATGTTAGAATTCCATAAGGGAGCCATATACAATGTCACCAAATAAAAATCAATCCACAGTTTTTTTTCTGTTTGCCAACAATAAGCTATTAAACATAATAGAAAAGCTTCCATTCATAATAACAAGAAATATTTTGAAAAATGCTTGTCATGATACACTTTAAAACAAAAAGAAGACATATAATTAAAAAACATGCAATACATGACTGAAGAAAGATAATTTACATAAGTTGAATTACTGAATAGAATGTCTTTTTTAACTTTTAATCTATACATTTAATAAAATTTTAGTTAAAATATCAACTGAATTTTTTGTGAAATTTCACAGATTCCAAAGTTTATCTGAAAGATAAAATATAACCAGGTAATATGTTACACATAAACAAATTTGTTTTTTTATAAAACCCAGAAAAATTAAAACACAATTTATTGATCATGTAAAGTGTACTACATAATTACAATTAATGAGAAACTTTTTTAAATCTTTTTTTTTTTTTTTTTTTTTTTTAAATTTTTTGCATGGGCTGGGTTTGAACCCGCCACCTCTGGCATATTGGGCTGGTGCCCTACTCCTATGAGCCACAGGCGCCACCCTAATAAGGAACTTTTTAAATGCTATTGAAAGAGAGTCTTGGACTAAACAGAAAAGGTAATCCAAAAGAGACATGTTTATATGATTGTATCAGTGCAGAATTGCCTTTAAAAAGAAAGAACTTCTTCTAAAAGTGGTTTTGACTTCTATTCTCTGATCTAACTTGAAAAAAGCAGGTAAGTTGCCACTATGATCCTCAGAACAAAAGAAGTAAACAAACAAAAAATAATATCCTTTCTTAGATTTGTGGGAGAATTAGGGTCACAGGACTATTGAGTAACCACAAAATCGAAAAGACAGCTAGATACAGAAAATGATAGTTTACTGGGGGATAGAAGCCCAGAGGTAAAGCCCCCTCCTACTGGAGTTAAAGCTGGTAGAAATAGAAGAAATTGTAGGAGGCTCAGTGCGGACTAATTTGAGAGAGAAACATCCTGGAGCCCACTATAGGTTGATGAAGATCTCACACTTCTGTGATTTTCACATAGGGACTCCACTAAAGACTCAGGATGAAGATCCGGGCGAAAAAAAATGCCCTGTAACTCTTCCAGCAAGAGAAGAAGAAAAATTACCATTTAAATATGTACCCCAATTACTCTCCCTCCGCCCATCCTCTCCCTCTCCTCCCCTTCCTTGCCCCTTTCCCATGTTTTTATGCTGTAATTGGGTTATAGCCTTCATATGAAAGCTATAAATTAGTTTCATAGTAGGGCTGAATAAATGGGATACTTTTTCTTCCATTCTTGAGATACTTTGCTAAGAATATGTTCCAGCTCCATCAATGTAAACATGAACGAGGTGAAGTCTCCATCTTTCTTTAAGGCTGGATAATATTCCATGGTGTACATGTACCACAGTTTATTAATCCATTCATGGGTCAATGGGCACTTGGGCTTCTTCCACGACTTAGCAATTATGAATTAGGCTGTAATAAACATTCTGATACGATATCTTTGTAATAATGTGAGTTTTGGTCTTCTGGATATATACCTAGTAGAGGAATTATAGGATCGAATGACAGTTCTATTTTTAGATTTCTAAGTATTCTCCATACATCTTTCCAAAAGTACCATATCAGTTTGCATTCCCAGTAGCAATGTAGAAGTGTTCCCTTTTCTCTACATCCACACCAGCATCTCTGGTTTTGGGATTTTGTTATGTGGGCTAATCTTACTGGA
The DNA here is from genome assembly GCA_963574655.1 of Perodicticus potto. NCBI lineage: Eukaryota > Metazoa > Chordata > Mammalia > Primates > Lorisidae > Perodicticus > Perodicticus potto. The sequence continues at coordinate 11,318 of CAUYRH010062226.1, forward strand.
GTTAGATGATATCTCAAGGTAGTTTTGAATTTGCATTTCTCTGATGATTAAGGATGATGAGCATTTTTTCATGTACTTGTAGGCTGTGCGCCTGTCTTCTTTAGAGAAGTTTCTCTTCAAGTCCTTTGCCCACCCTGAGGTGGGATCACTTGTTCTTTTCTTGCTAATACGTTTGAGTTCTCTGTGGATTCTGGTTATTAAACCTTTGTCAGAGGCATTACCTGCAAATATTTTCTCCCAATCTGAGGGCTGTCTGCCCGCTACACTTACTGTGTTCTTAGCAGTGCAGAAGCTTTTTAGTTTAATCAGGTCCCAGTAGTGTATTTTTGATACTGCTTCAGTTGCCTGGGGAGTCCTCCTTATAAAAAATTCACCCAGGCCGATTCCTTCAAGAATTTTCCCTGTACTTTCTTCTAGTATTTTTGTAGTTTCATGTCTTAAGTTTAAATCTTTGATTCAGTGAGAGTCTATCTTAGTTAA